>RHPI01000277.1:227874-300280 GCA_009103225.1 Chlorokybus atmophyticus | reverse complement strand
GAGAGAGAGAGAGAGAGAGAGAGAGAGAGAGAGAGAGAGAGAGAGAGCATACGCGCACGCACTGGCAGAGAAACGCACAGAGGAGAAAAGAGCCGCACACACAAGTCAGTAAAGCGTACAAGTGACTCTGCTTCTGCCGAGAGAAAGAGAGTGAGAGTACATCACTACTAGGCTTGCTGTAGCACACGCCAGACCTCTACCCAGTCATTACATGTGTACATCTTGTTGAGCGGGAGACAAGTTGAGGGGTATGCCACGACAATCAACTATTGAATTATAAAAATGGAATAGCCTACTTTGCAAGTTGGGAGCACCGTGCAAGTGACTTGTTGTCTCCCACCTACGCATGGGTAGTATGTAATTGGCATGCACATCTTCTTGAGTGGGAGACAAATTGAAGGGTATGCAATGACAATTAATTATTCAATTATTGAAGTGGAATAGCCAGTTCAAGAAGTTGAGATCTCTTGTTGTCTCCTTCCCAAGCATGAGTGGTATGTTATTACATGTGTACATCTTGTTGAGTGGGAGAAAAGTTGAAGGGTATGCCATGACAATCAATTCCTGAGCCGACAAGATGGTACACATGTACTAATTCAGGAGTTGAGAGCACTCGTTTTAATTGTGTCCCCCCCAAGCATGGGTGTGGTATGTCATTACATGTATACATCTTGTTAAGTGGGAGACAAGTTGAGAAGTATGCAACTATACTTAACCATTGCTATTGTATCATTAGCAAGTTAAGAGCACTTGTTGTCTCCCAAGCATGGGTGGTGTGTCATTAGCATGTGTACATCTTGTTGAGCAGGCGACATGTTGAGGAGTATGGAATGTTAATCAACTATAAAAATGCTAATCCATCATTATAAGAGCACTTGTTGTCTCCCATTCACGCATAGGTGATGTGTCATTACAAGTGTACCTCTTGTTGAGTAGGAAACAAGTTAGGGAGTATGGCATGATAATCAACTTAATTGCTAATCATCCACTTGAGCACTTGTTGTCTCCCACCCAAGCATAGGTGGTGTGTCATTACGTCGCAAATTTTACACGGTGACTTACGAGAGACTGAGGGACTGTTGGGTGCCTGACCCTATCTGACCCTAACGGACATAACGACTTGGGCCACAAAGAGACTGAATAAACTGCCGGTGCGTATTGTGGACAATAATCAATTGCCGACCGCCGATCGTACAGTGCAGTGGACTGTTGCCTACCGGTGATGACGTGACACCAACATATTTTGACGGCCAACCACCGGTCATACTGCGTCCGCAACGGCGACCTACCTGTAATGGCAATTAAGTGTATATTCAGGCCCCTAATGGCGGCGGTCGATACCGGTGAGTCGGAGTTGACCCGCGGCCGGCCGGCGGCCGTACAGAAGCCGCGGCGGCGACCAACCTACATTGGCAAGCAAGTGACCACTCAGTCTCAACTAAGTCTCCTAAGAGGGACGAGCAATGGCGGCGAGTACCTGTCAGTCCGGTTAGTTATACTCGGCACACTTTATGGAACAATAGTACCATTGCGATGGTACAACAGTCCCATCAATGTACCCTATACGGTACAGTCTATCCCCGTTAAAAGACTTCCCTTAAAGGGAATAACCCCGTTACGATCATCGTTTTACAAAGAACCAATCGTTTTACAGGCAAATATCTTCGGTTAATGGAATAGTCTTGTACGTAATAAGACTAAAGAGAAGGCTTGAAATACTAAGTGGGGTCAGTCTTGTAATGGGGGAATACCTTGTTAACAGCATAGATATTTTGCTGATATTAGAATAAACATCACCTTCAACAATAGAAGCCATGTATGATATTATACAATATATACATGAAAAATAAAGTTTTTATTTTTGCCATGTCAGCATATGATGACGTGGCTTAAGGTTATCAGTCAATACCCCCATTAATAGAATATATATTCTTTAAACGGTAAAAATATATATATTCTTATCAACGCTAAGAGAATAACCCCGTTAGTGGAATGAAAATCTTAAAGATAAACGTGATTCTTGTAACGGGGGTAGATAATACTCATCAATAGTACAACAGTGCTGTCGTACCATTTTAGTGGTACGACTGTACCATTGAACTTGAAGACGTTGAGTGTTTGAAATGCAGCAGCGTTTCAAACGCTGAACGGCTTCATTTACAAAGACAGCTGTGCGACGGCGGCGGCGGCGACGGCGACGGTGGCGGCGGCGGTGGTGGCGGCGGCGGCACGGTTGGTGGGTTTGTGTATATGTGTGTACACAGAGTAGTTGAGTTGCATGTGCATGATGGCATTATGTTAAGTGCAACAGCGCAACCCGCCCTTCTTACAGGCCAGGCTAAGCCAAGCCAGGCCAGGCGGCGGCGGCGGCGGCATGGTAGGTGAGTTTCTTTGTATGTGTGTGTATGATGCCGTTGTGTTGACGCCCTTCTTGCCGACCAGGCCAAGCGAAGGAGGAGCGGCGAGGCGGAGGAGGAGGAGCGGCGGCGCAGGCGCGAAGGAGTGGAGAGTGGAGGAGCGGCGCCTGAGTATAAGGGTAGAGTATATATAGTAGTAGTAGTAGTAGCTTAATGTTGTAAGAGTAGTAGTAGTAGTAGTAATAGTAGCTCAATGTAGTTTACATTATAGCGTAGCAACATGTTACAATGTTTATTGTTATTATATTATATTATATATTTGTGAATCAGTAAGCTTGTGACTTGCCGTCTCTCACGGTTGACGACAATCACATGCAGTACCTGCTCGTGACTGAATGGTACCGATAGGTATGGGGACACTAATGCCAGGTACCTTGAAGGTACCATAAGATACCCCTAAGGTACCTAATAGTTGGATACCTTCGAGGTACAATTGCCGGTACCTAACTGTTGGGTACCGGTTAGTTAGGTCAAGTCCCCTTTGCTTGACTGATGGGGTATTTAATAGGTACCTGTCAGTCTAGGTCAGTCCCTTTATTAAAACGACCGCCGACTGATGGTGACGGCCGTTACACTCGGGTCTCTGTATCGAGATTACAAGTGGACCGAGGTACGACAGTCCAAATGAGTATCCTCAGGTGCACGGCCGTTGCCAATATTTCATCGGCCGGTAGGGGAAACAATTTGCGACGCACAAGTGTACATCTTGTTGAGTATAAGACAAGTTCAGGAGTACGTAATGATACTTAATCACTACTATTGTATTATTAGCAAATTAAGAGCACCTGTTGTCGCCCACCCAAGCATGGGTAGTGTGTCATTAGCATGTGTACATCTTGTTGAGTAGGAGACAAGTTCAGGAGTATGCAATGACAATCATTTATTAAACTAAAATAGCTAGTTAAACAAATTAAGAGCACTTGTTATCTCCCACCCAAGCATAGGCGGTGTGTGATTACATGTGCACAGCTTGTTAAGTAGGAGACACGTTTGAGGTACGCAATGAGAATTTACTATTGTATTATTAACCGTATAATGGCAAGTTGAGAGCACCTGTTGTCTCCCAACCAAGCATATGTGGTGTATCATCAGCATGAGTACATCTTCTTGAGTAGGAGACAAGTTCAAGGGTATGCAATGAGAATCAATCCTTGTTTTATTAACTGTAAAGTTGCAAGTTGAGAGCACTTGTTGTCTCCCACTAAGCATAAGTGGTGTATCATTAGCATGAGTACATCTTGTTCAGTAGGAGACAAAAAAAGTTGAGGCTCTCAACCTCTGAGTATGCAACCATAATCAATTCAATTCCATAATGATTGAATGAGAATAGCTATTCCAACAACTTCAAGTTCAGAACAATTGTTATCTCCCACCCAAGCAAGGGTGGTATGTTATTAGCATGCGTATGTGGCTGCCTTCTTGCCGTGTCAATGCAATTAACTCTGCATAGCAATGACAACTTGTTGCGTTGCTGACCAACGCAACTGAAATTGCATACCACTTGAACATGACATTGAGAGAGAGAGAAGCAATATCACATTGATTAGATCATGACCTTAAGAATAATACCGTTATAACCATCATATTGATTGCCATTATGCGCATGCAACAACACGCCTGCCACTTGTTTTTGGCAAGTAACGCCACTTGTGTTCCATCCACCCGATTGCTGACATTGACTGCCATTGTGTAAATGTACGGGTGAGATGACACTGAGTGCTGGCAAGTAATGACATTCGGCATGTGTGGCATGCTTTAAGGCCACGTATATGCATATGCACACCAGATTGGCCGTACATGGTTATGGCCACACTATATCGCATATTGAGACCATGCATGGCAGCAATGCACGAGAGGTATGGCTATCACGCACGCCATATACGGCTGCGCCCCATACACCGCATATGGTGATGTACATGTGACACCATGCATGGTCAAAATTGTGTATACGCCATGTGTGGCAGTAGATTTGGAGAACCATGCATGGTTAACTGTTTGCACCAGCCTTGATATGGCATAAATGCATAGCGTATACGGTGTAACATGTGGGGAATATGGCTTGTATTATATATGCCACCACATATGGTGCATGCATGGCCTGTAATAGAACCTTGTATGGCGACTGCAGGTGGACCATGTATGGTGCTGTTTACAAGAGTATGGTTTATGCCAAAGCTTCCATGTGAGCCTGCAGCGGACGCAGCTGCATGCATGCATGCATGCATGCAGCAGCCCAGTGCAGTGCATTGGTAGTGCATGCAGTCCAATGCAGCGACTTAGTTTAAATTTCCTTAACCGATAGATAGCTATCTCTCGTTATCTAACGGTCACCTTCCTACCTGCTGCAGCCACGTGGTCTGCCAGCGGATACTAAGTTGGTCTATCTCCTAATCTTTAGGCATGGCTCTTGATCGTTTTCTCGGCTGCAATCGCTCGTTTCCCAAACGGTATAGGTCAGTAGGCAGCAGACTGCAGCTTTAGTGTTTAAGAGTACCAAAGGTTGTGGTATTATAATCAATCCTAAGGGATGTCCTATGTTGATTTTTACAAGTTACCCTGTCGCGTAATGCAGTGACAGCCTTTAATATGAAAGCCTGCAAGAGGACCCCTTAGAGACAGTGAAAACAAACACTTCAGGCCAACAATTGATATAAAGAGCTTCACCGTTTGTCATACTCCCGATAGGGTCAACAACCGAACAAGATGCAAGACCCAATCATGCTTGTACTACCCACCACAGCGTTTCAGTCATCATTAGGTGCGACCACATACACAACTTGCTACTTGGCAGTGCAACTCAACGCGTTGTTCTATGTATATGCTGCCTCACAGATAACCAACTTGATGCAACTGGCTCTAACACTCGCTGCTGCACTGCGTGCTTGCCAGCCGCTCTATCTCATTACGCAGGCACTGGCCTGTGCATGCATCCGTGCAGGATATCCTTCCTCAGCTGCAGTCACCTTCACATGATGTAAGTCGCGCAGCCTTGATGTAAGTGTTAAATCGCATATGTATGGCACGCTGCCGGCTGTGCATCGGTGGCTGGCACAGATTGCTGTGCAGGGAAGGAAGCTTCTGCTCACAAGTATGTTGGCCTCTTCTCAGACTCAATCTCAAGAGGATAGTCGACATTGTAGTGCAGGCCACGGCTCTCGTGGCGCTGCTGCGCGCTCCTGATAATAATGTATGCAACGATAATGAGGTTCCTCAGCTCGCAAAGGGACGTCGACACCTTGGACCGCCTGTAGAAGTCTTCGGTTTCCTCAAACAACAACTTGGTGCGCCTCAATGCGCGCTCCAACCTCAGCTTTGACCTCACAATGCCGACATAATCAGACATCACTCTGCGAAGCTCCTCGCGATTGTGGGAAACCAGCACCCACTCCGAGGGGTCTTCCGTGCCAGAATCATCCCAAGGTGGAATGTCTTCTCTCCAACTGAAGGCATCGACAGGCAACAAGTCGTCACCACACGCACACAGAAGCAGGCACTGCAACTGCACACCAGTCCACAGACTGTTACCTGGTGGCCTGGACATACTCAATGCTTGGCTCCACAGCTCGTCGACTGAACACAAGTGCCTCTAACAAGGAGTTACTCGCCAGCCGATTGGCCCCATGCAAGCCTGCAGTGAAGCCAGCATTGAGAAACAAGAGCAGGTGTAAGGTATCTGGTGATGCCAATCAGTGGACACTGTTCTACAGCACCTGTGCACGCAACTTCTCCGCAGGCAAACAGTCCTTGTATGGAGGTGCGGCCAAAAAGATCTACAGTGACACCACCACACTGATAGTGTGCGGCGGGAACAACTGGGATGGGATCCTGGCCATGGAGGCAGTCAGAGCGCGATCCATGCATTCCCAAGACTAATTGTCCTGGAAGTGATGATACAAGCACAACAACAACTGACTTGGGATGATCAAACAGCATTGGACATAGTTTTAACCTTCGTCCAAACAGCAAAAGATGAATGACATACCTTGGTAATGTCAATACCATGCTTCAAACAGGTGGCCTGTATATTGGGAAAATGCTGTTTGATGAAGTCAGCAGGGCGGTGGCTTATATCAAGTAGGACGTAGCTGCACAAATACCAAACCATATTAGGCAGGACATTGTGCATAACCACAGCGCTGCAGCTACTACTGCACAAAAGTCGCAACAGCAACTGTTACAAGAAAGTGCTGCACTCACTCTTCTCCTCGCTGCTTCATTTGGTCATCAATAGCTCGGGCAACAATGTCACGTGGCGCGAGCTCGGCGCGCGGGTCGTACTTAGGCATGAACCGCTCACCACCCATGTTCCAGAGGATGGCACCCTCTCCTCGCACTGCCTCAGTGATTAGAAAGGAGTCTGCATCCGCATGGTACATGGAGGTGGGATGAAACTGCATAAACTCCTGCAAGTGCATGAGGTTAGATGACACCATCGGCGTTCAAGGGATGCATGGCAAGATGTGCGGAGCAAACAATGTTTACAAGACAGTGTGGGCTTTCAAGCGAGGCATACCATGTTTGCAACGCGGGCCTTGGCGCGATATGCCATAGCTAGGCCATCTCCTGTGGCAATGGGTGGATTGGTGCTGTGCGCATACACCCTACCAGCACCACCAGTTGCCAACATTGTGACCTGTTCAAGAAGCTCGTAAGCCAATGCTCATTGCAGCCATGCACGCTAAGAGCACACCGGCTGCGCTGGCCCCAGATGTTGCTTGTCCACTTGGCACTACCATGGTTGCACTGTCATGAAGCAGCGCTAAGCAAAACAGTTTCGGACACATTGAAAGCGAACAGTTGTTGTAAAGCATGTTACCGCTAGGTTACTGACACAAGTCACAGATGAACTAAAGCCAAACGGACGTTACATGCAGCCATCAGTCACTGTGACAATCCCAGTGATGACATGCTAAACAGGAGTCAAAGTGCATATGAACAAACTCCTGCACCCTTACACCTGACACATGCATGCCAACCTATACGTTGACCAACAAGAGACTTGCCCAAACAAATAAAGCTGTGTACAACAACCGCAGCACATGCACACAGTGCATGCCGCCACAAGTTTGACGATCAAGTACTCTATGTATGAAGAATGCTGCATACCTTTGAAAGAACTGTTTTAACAACGCCATTGCGCTCATCCAGCACATATGCTCCAAAACAATGAACGTCTGGTCGTAGCCTGGTGACATACTGTCCCAGATGGTGCTCAGTAATCAGTTCAATTGCGAAGTGGTACTCGGTCAGCGTGATGTTGGGATGCTCCTTGACCTGGAAACCACAGCACGAACAGTCAGCACCGGTAATGTAATGCCATCTAACTGTCCACCATCTCTTCGTGTAGTAAGGTCAGCTGTGAGGGCCAGATACAGGGACAGTCCCCAACACAGGTACGTCACCTTTGTTAACAGTGTTTGCTCGATTTCTCGCCCTGTGGCATCCGCAGCATGCACAATGCGTTTGTTGGTGTGCCCACCCTCCCGCCCCAAGTGCAACCGCACGTGCCCATTCGAATCCTTATCTGCCACAGCAGAGTCTCTGTCGAAAGAAGCCCCCAAAGCAATCAGCTCACGCACACGCTGCGGCCCCTCCCTGACCACCACTTCAACAGCAGCCCTGCGCAATGACAGCGCTTGCTGCGCACGCATGCATGCACACTTGGTGGCAAGTAATAATAAAATGTAGTTTTTGCGTGCCGTAGTAAGCTATCGATAGCACGCTGAGCCGTGCAAGCATGCAAGCAGCTGAAGCCGACTGCAACGACGTACCTGTCACAAAGGCCTGCACCTGCAACCAGCGTGTCCTTAATGTGACTTTCAAAAGAGTCGTGTGCATCCATAACTGCAGCAATGCCGCCCTGCAGCATGCATGCAATAAGTGGCCGGACGTTTTGGATGCAAAGGCTACCGTACGCACACACTGTGTTTTGCAACAACCGCATGGCCCAGCATTATGGATGGACTGTCTGAACTCGATGCTGGTATAGTAAAAAAGGTTAATTGAATGCACAGTATGCACTATGAGATGAAGTTCCCAATGCTCGAACTCTTGCTCTCACAGTGCAACCAAATTGCAACTCAACAAGCATTTGGCATAATGCATTTCAGCGAACTTAGGAGCCATAGCAGCGACATGCAGGTGATAAACCAACAGTTGAATTTGATAAGGTTTCAAGCTGGATTGTGGATTCATTCTGTTGAGGCGACACGCGCTCCTGCTACGAGCAACGCACCTGAGCGTAATTGGTGTTGGTCTCAGCGCTCGCCTTCTTGCTCACCACAGCTACACTGCCATACTCCGCAACGTGCAGGGCGTAGCTCAGCCCCGCCACGCCCGTGCCAAGCACCAGGTAGTCCACCTTGACCACGTTGCCAGACATGTCGTGGAGGCCAGTGGCAGGCTGAGGCGGAGCCCTAGCGGGGGCGACAGCGACGGCGGTGGCAGCTGAATTGGCAGCTGCATCGCTTGCAGCAGTGGAAGCTGGCCATGTGGAGGCGCTGCCCACATGGACGGTGTAGCCAGCCTTGGCGTTGTGCACGCTGGGCCAGTAAACATGCGGATGCGGATGCTGCTGCTGGGGAGCATGGGCATGCCCATCAGCAGCTCCAGCTCCGCCACCCGACATGTCTGCTGCGGCGGAGGAGGTGGAGCTGGATACGGCGGTCACCCTCAACTGCCTTGCTGAAGGACCACAAGCTGGTCCTCGTACCCTTTGGCCACGTCCAGAAGCCACAGGCGCCGCAGCTGTGACTGTGGCTGCGCCTAGAGGCATCACAACCATACCCATGTTGAAGGAGCAGTGGCTAAACCACCTCTGACGCTAGCTGCTGTCCTGACAGACACCAACGCTGGCATCACAGCCTGTCAACCACCGGCACCATGACGACAGCCATCACGTCAGCCACTACGCCGCCCCCGCCGGCTCTCAAGCAGGCAAATTTAGCGCCGTCCGCCGTTACGGCCTCTGTGCACCCATTGCAGTTAGCGCCGCTCACTGTTACAGTCATCCGGCCCCACGACTGTCATGACAAACTTCTGCGACTCAAAGCAGCATTGCTATACGCATGTCACACCACATGGCCCTCGATCAATGGCAAAACCCAAACATCCCTACATCACATCACATCACATCACATCACATCACATCACATCACATCACACCCAACTCGTTACCTTCGCTAGCCCACAAAAGCTGCCGCATAGGGTGCAATACAGGGGCCCACTATGCAAGTTGGCATAGCATTGCATAATAGACTCTACTAAATAAACATGCAAGTTGTTTGTGCTTGCTAGTTCTTGTATGCAATGTGTATGCACACTAAGCATGTGTGTGTATTTTGGATGACAATGATGCATACGCTATGCTAGTGTTAGAATTAATTAGGTGTCAAGTGTTCAACAATGCCGCACAACTATACTTTCATTTACAAGCAACTTTACCAGCGGCGCTCGCCACGTCACTTTCATGTCATGCCACCGAACGCGACATTCTGCTCCTTCGTTGAAAGCCCAAGATCGGGCGCGGCCTCTGTACTGCCGCCCCTTCTCACTGCACCATCGCCGACAACCGCGCTCGCGGCAGTGCGCACGTCACGCACTAGCAAAGGATTATAATCAAGCCGCTCAACGTCCGCAATGAAGGGGATAAGCCGCTCACGTGTAAGCATCAATGACATGCGTGCATACAAATGCTTTAAGAGCACTTGCCTTTAACCCTCCTACCGGGGTCACGTGTAGACAATAAGCAACTTGCCCGCAAACGAGAATATCTAGTTTAACATGCCATCCATTTGACCATGTGCTACCCACCACGCATTTATGCGCTCGCAATATAGCAACCCTTATCACAACAGTTTACGGCAAGCTGTTACGCCGCGACACAATCAGATGTGGAGTTGTATAATGTAAATCAAGTATACAATGTTAGGGCCGAGCAAACTAATATGTGATATGTTGATATGCATACCTCATGCCACGGGATTTGCACTTACGTACTTTTATAGCGAACACACATGCATACGTAGCCCCGTTGGTTAGCATTGCACTCTTGCTCCTTTTCAATCCCTTGTGAGATTTAGACTTTGCCTGTACACGACTGCATAAGTCCCAACAAACGTACCTTACTAAGCGGCGCAGATGCCTTTCAATGGCAAGCGCAACGCACAACACAGCACAGCATCCCACCCCGCCCTGCTATGTCATCCTCTCCATCGATGCCCTCCTTGCTGTTGCTGTGGTGGTGGTGGAGACGACCGATGACCATAGGCTTGTTGCGCCAGGTCTGCTGCTTGCCCGTGCCTGTTTGTCCGCTTGTACTTCCGCCTTGCATCATGCAAGGCAGTGCATGCTCTTAGCCAAGTGCATGATGCACTTAGCTAAGAGCATGCACCTAGCCTAGTTGCCTCTGCCGCTTGTTCCAAACAATCGGAATAATTATGTGGCTGCCTCAACCTTTATAAGTGATGTTGTGTGTGCTGTTGTGTATGCTTGCATGAGCAATCCTTTGTCAGCCTATACCTTGGTAGTATATATGGATGACACAATATTTAAATAATGCATCATTACTACTTTTTATTTACACGGGTTTTACCATATATCACTGTTGTCACTGACTTGCACAACGAATTTAAACGTCAAATCCAGCGCACGCACGGTTGGACACGCTTACATGGCACACGTCGCAATATGTTTTCCCTGCCGGCCGATTAAATATTAGCAACGGCCGTGCACCTGAGGATATTAATCTAGACTGTCGTGGCTCAGTCCACCTGTAATCTCAATACAGGGACTTAATAGTAACTTCCGTTACTATCAGGCCCTTTTTGTTACCATGTAGTCTTTAACAGTTGACTATGCCTAATTACCAGGCGCCTGTCAGTTACCTATCAGGCCTTAGCAGATGACTATGCCTATATAATTAACCACATATTAGTTACTTATCAGGCTTTAACAGGTGACGTTATATAATCAACAGGCACCTGTTAGTTACACATCAGGCATTACTAGGTGATGACAACTAATCAACGGGCATCTGTAAGTTACACATCAAGCCTTAACAGGTGACTACACCTACTTAGCAGGCATTTGCAATTTACACATCAGTCTTACTTAGGTGATTAGCGTATGTGACAGGCACCTGCAGGTTACACACCAATCTAGCGCAGGCGACTAAGCCTAATTCACAAGCACCAACTAGGTAATTATCGATAAACTAAGGCATTCTTTAAGCAACTGAAGGTGACTGATGCCCAACTGTCGTTATATATGTATTTGCATAGCATGACTACACGCGACTGTCACTGACTGCCAGCATCGTGATGTGCATGTGCTGTGTACAGGTACCTGAAATGTGTACAGTGTCAGTCACTTGCCAAGGCTTGTAGTTCGATGGTGTGACTGGAACGCCTGCAGTTCTGTTGTATCATAGGGATGCAAGTATTGACATTCATGAGCATAATGACGATTGACTGAGCTGGTTTAAGATGCACAACACTTAGTCACAAGAGACTTGTAGCTATGTACACTACCAGCTACACGGACTACCAACTGCGCTACAGCTCCTCTCCATCATCGCTTTGCTCGTCATCATGGAACAAAGCACCACGCGCTGGGTCCTGTGTGGGAGACACCGGAGCTTGCTCTTCCTCCTCAAACGGTTGTGCCAGCCAATAAAATGCCGCTTCTGCCTCAGCGAGCGGGTCACGAGGTGCTATTTCTTGCGGCCGGCGTCGATTGGGATCTTGCAGGTACTCGACACAAGATGCAGTGCGTCGTTTCACTTAGGTGAATGGCTGGAGGGCTGCGTACCGTTGCCTCATCTCCCGCTTCATTAACATGATCATGGTGTTGATTTCGCTGAGGTACTCTTCATGTGTGTTCATGCTGGCAGCTAGGAGAGGGTCTCCATCCTTGCCCTTTAGGATGCGCTCCACCTGCGTAGTTTACAGCCATGTTTTAGTGGGCTAGAAAGCCACTATTCACTGCAACGCGTCTACAAGCCTGTAGTTTGGGGCTACAGCATTCCTGAATTGCTAATGATGGAGTTTAGAGTGCTCACCGTAAGCAACAGGTATGCGAGGTGGTTGACTGTCAGCTGCCGGCGACCAAATGTAGTGACGGCGTAAAATCAGCATTGCACGATTATTTGCCAGATTATGGGGTTGCCCCATTCATGGATATCTCCTCCGCTCCGAGTCTGCGTTGTAGATCACCTCAAATCTCCGCCATGACTTGTCTGCGACAGTCATACCAACAAGGCATTAAGCACGATATAAATAGTTGAAGTTGAGCCTGCACCAGGCTAAAATAGTGCCTGTGGCTTACTTTGGAGCGCGTCGCGTATATGGGCTTTTTGAATCTCGGAGTCCAATAGGGCGTCAATGTGCCTGATTGAATTGGTTACAATAGGCGAGATGCGTACGTGTGTATGGAGGCTGAGTAAGAAGGCAGTGTTGCATAGCAGACATGGTGGTGAGGGACCCAACTCACTTGCGCTTGTTGCTGTTAAACAGTGTCCACTTGTACTCCTTCTCAAGGACATGCTTGATCTTGGTGACGTTCTCAGACCGGACCTGCGTAGCTTTCTTCAAGGCGACACTCCAGTGGAAGGGGCACTCCTCGGGAGTTTAGTACACCTCATAGAACTTGGCCGCATCGGCCTCGTCGTCATGGTCGAAGCCAACTACCTGTCACGGGCAGGTTGGTCAGTGTCACGGTGCAGTGCGGTCATGAAGCATTCACAGCACCTGACACATGACGTTACGAATAGTGTCCTCCTTGGGATAAACGTGGCTCTCTACCCAGTGGCCGTTTATGATTTCAACGACGGCATCTCGCAAATGCTGTCCACAGAAGAACAATCCGTTACACACATACACACAGTGTCACAGTGTCGCACAGTGCTTACCTCGTTGCCAATCTTCCACTTGCTTGGAGAAGGGTTGCTGACGGCCGAGGTTGCCACGTCACGGCCAAATGCGTTTGGGTTGGGGGTTCCAATCGACCCTCTGCAAGCATAACCACATGAGTCATGCTGCCAGCCATGAAAGATGCAACCCTCACAGTTCAGAAAGAAGAACAACGTGCACAGTGTATCCAGAACGCATGCAGTGCGTCACTGTGCCAGTCATGAAAGAAGCAAGCATCCAAGTTGGAAGTTGAGCAAGAAGCAATGTGCACAGTGCATCAAGAACGCATGCAGTCTAGCTTGCCCTTGCGACTGCGGTGTCAGGTGGAGTTGTTGTGATGTGCTGGGCGTTAGCGCGGGGTCTTGCTGCGATTGGTTGGCGACGGTTGCCGGGTTAAACACTGGGGGCAATATGGACAACTGGCACCGACCTCTACGACGAGGTGCACCTACGGATGGACCACAAGGCATCTCTCTAACTGATAGTCGGGTGCCGCTTGTGTAGCTGATAGTGGCGCTGCCGCCTCCAACGCTGCCGCCGCCGGTTGGCCCGCCCGAATGTACAAGGCGCGAAAACGAAAATGAGGCGGTTTTGAACGTCTTGTGTCCCGCACTAGAGTCGCACTTGTAGTGCGTCCTTGCTCATATGGTTGATGGTACGACTTATGTATTCGTGCCATCCATGCTTCGTACAACCATTTGTAACGATGGTTGTGTCGTAACATTTATGGTACGACAAAGGCATCTCTCGTCCAACCCTAGCCATTGCCGTATAATGGCTCTGTCGTACCATGGATGGTACGACAGAGCCATTGCTCGATCAGCCCAAATGGGAGTTAGCGTGCACTCACCCAAACGCTTCATTGGTGGCGAATGATGGCACGCAGGGGCACCAGGTTGATGATGGGGTCGAATGTCAGGCATAGTGGGCCTGGGTTCGACTAGGAGGCGGAGGACCAAGAGTCGGAGGAGGCGGCGGCGGCGGCGGCGGTGTGGCACATCTTGCGAGAAGTTGTGGTCGTAAGAGTTCAAGCAGCGAAGCCAGCTACTACCCGGCGCCACGTCATGGATCATGGCAGGCGTCAGCAATGGGGCTGTCCAACATGCATCACCAACATTGGACAAACCAGCAGGCAAGCCATTAAGGACCATCTTCACACAGAGAGCTGCTTGGTGGCTCGCTTTCTGCAACAAAGAGTGGATCAGGAGCTGCAATCCTTGGAGCCCCTTGTCAAAATCATGCGGGACTAATTACGGCTGTGGGAACAAACACAAAGGAATGCAGAGGTACGCTCAACAGCCACATGCATTTCCTTGCAAGAGCAATTTGTTTTTAAGCGCAGTCCATGTGATACATGTAGCGTGGCTGCAGGCCTCCACTATTCACCCATACCCACCCTACAGTCAAGCCGACATTGCGGAAGCCAGAGCAGATAGACAGAGCTGGGCGGCGGTATGTTGTTGCCAATCTCGCTGTGCATGTTGACTGCATGCACCTCTAATGCATGCCTACCTTTGCATGCTGCGATGTGCGTGAGCGTGCGAAGTCGCGCGCGCGTGCCGAACGAAGTAGGCTAAGTTTGAGCACATGAGCGCGTGGCCATTCATTTGGCATTTAACCAATAGTGCATCAACCAGCAATAACGCAGTCCATGCAATCATTCGTGCATCAACCAGCAATGCCGCAGGTGACTGTTCGAAGCAACCAACTGATGACGGTGTGATGCAGCTAACTATTGCAACTGCAGTGTCGCAAGCATGCAGCTAACCCACATGTGATTGCTTAACAGCACCATAGTGCACTAGGTCCTGTTGGAGCTCCTATGCAAGCCTGGATTCAATCCCATCAACTGGTTCTTCAATCCCACTTGCTGATGGGCGCGGCGGCAATGCGGCATCAGTTTAACATGCATGTTGGCCTGTTGAATCCCGACATGTTCATTGGGGCAGTGGCACATGATGTGCCCATGGCTGACGAGCTCCGTGACGAGTCTGCGATTGAGGGTGACGGGGAGAGTGCACCCAATACCACCTTGTCAGCCCCCATGGCTTCCCCTGCTCCATGCAGCCCACGGGCCATTGAGGTAAGTCGCTGTCTTTTATGCTCGTGCCTTGGTAACAATGCGTCAGGCACTGCATAAGCTTATATTCACCCTTTGCAACATTGTGAACCATTTTATCTTGGGTTCTGTATACAGCCCCCCTTGCTGCACGCACAAGTGGTCTCACCTGCTGCTCCTGCTCCCCTCGCAACCACCTTCCGCGGCACCAGTCCTTCATGCACTGCCATCTCCTCCACGAGCAGCACCGGTGATTGCGGGGCAACAATTCTTCTTGCCGCCACCGGCGAGACCACAGCACAATGCAACAACCGATGTGGCTTCTGCACCTATTTTACCCCACCCGCTGCAAGTTGAAGCTGGGAGTCAACCCCAAACTCAGGTACTTTATCAGTCACTGTGACTCTCGCCGTCCACAGTTGGACACACCATTTGAGTGCTGTATGCGCATGCAGCATGGGTCACCACCTGCTAGCGAGTCATCACAGGAGCTGGCCGCAACCCGCATATGCCATTAGTCATGCTATGTGGCCAGCTCGCCTCATGGGACCACTTAAACGCGCCAACGGATGGTAATTGCTTCTACCATTGTGTATTTTGCGCCAGGCCATCCATAGCGCAAGGTGTCCTGGATGATCACAAGTGCCTCAGCTCGAGCAGATTTTGAGCCATGCTAGACACCATGGACGACGACGGCAGGGGGGACACTCTCCGCAAAGTCACCGCCTAGGCTGTCGATGCAGGCGTGGAGAGCGAAATCCTAGACTTCTGCAGAGCCACTGGTGCCGCGGGAGAGATGGCGCAGTATTACGACAAACAACCTGCGACCATGTTGGCTGATGTCAATTGCAACATTGACATAGCCATGGCCAAGGTGCGACAGATTGTGCGGAGAAAAGATGTATACGTCGAGCACTTGCAGATGACCATATTTGCCAACAAGCTGGGCTTGTTGACTGGCTGCGTGACCGTTCAGCGCGAGCATGGGGAGTGGGCCACGGCCTGGCAGCGCAGTTTGGGTTGGAAATAAAGAAGCCCCCAACTCAGTCCTGGTGGTGGGCAACACTGCTCCTGATGAGCCAGAAGCACATTTTTGGCTCCTCAAGCCTGCAAGCACCGAACAGTGGTCGTGGCCTATGCATGAAGTGCCACCGGAGGTAACAGACCTAATCGGAGTGTGGCGGAATGGCGTTGCC
The DNA here is from genome assembly GCA_009103225.1 of Chlorokybus atmophyticus. Taxonomy (NCBI): domain Eukaryota; kingdom Viridiplantae; phylum Streptophyta; class Chlorokybophyceae; order Chlorokybales; family Chlorokybaceae; genus Chlorokybus; species Chlorokybus atmophyticus. The sequence goes on along the minus strand of RHPI01000277.1, from coordinate 283,698 downwards.
AATTCCCCGCTACCACCGGTTGTAACCCAGTGCTGCGCCAACGCCTCAGGCCTCGCCTTTGTGTGCTAGGCAGAAAGTAGCCAAGTGTTCTGCACATCCTGCCTCCCCTTAACCACAGCCACATGTTCGCAATAACAACTCAGCACCCTCCCTTCCTGCCGCGGAGACTCACTTGCCACCGCACTCTTACCATCCGGAGGCATCTCCATCAAGAAGCAGCTGTAGCTCGCCCTCTCCCTCTAAGCTTGCCACATTGATCCCAGCCTGTCTTGTTGGTAAAGAGATTGATCGAGGTGTTCTGAAAGCTGCGCTGAAAGACAAAGGCTTCATGCTCAACCTCATGAAGCAACATGAGGTCGTGGAGGAACGGGAGGCAACCAACAAGCGCAAGGCTGTGGAGCAAGAAGATGACGCCTTACCTCCTTTGAGTGACAATGCCACGGAGAGCGCCTGCCAAGATGTGCAGGTTGACAAAAAAAAAAGGAGAAGGTTGTGGAACAAAGGACGCTGAGAGGACAAAAAAAGGAAAGGTGAGGCATCGTTACAACGTCAGAAGAAGCACAGCGCCTTGAAGCCTCACTGGGGCTGACTGTGTGTCCTGAGTAGGTAGCACAGGCGGGTTTATAGCGTCAAGTGGCTGCTTAACATCATCCAGAGAGACAGCCAGTGCGGCACGAGCTGCCTAAGCTCAAAGCACCGACGCGCAGACGCTTTGAAGGGCTGACTCGCAGTGCAAAGAAGTTGATCGCCCTACAATACGCGCAAGACGCGCTGCATCACCGCATGCGGCATGCCTCGAGGTGGGTGACGAAAGTATGCAATAAGTGGGAGCAAATGTGGAGAGTGCGTTACAAACAGACCTCTGGGAATTGGCCGGTTGGAACCCATACACAATATGACCATCCGTAGTACGTTGTTCCCCTCGCCGTCCTCGATATGATGGTGTTGTTGCTGCCGCAGCAACCCGGCGATGTGCAAGAGCTATCCGTGGAGCAGAACTTCGACCTGCTGTGGCCGATGTACCTGTCGATGTCGACTGATGCGGGTCGAGATGTGTGCCACTACCTGAGCAAACCTACTGGGTGGCAAGTAAAACCATTTGAGCTGTACTTGGCATGCTTTGGCTGGCAGTGGCTGTATGTCATATGGCACGTCGAGCTGATTTTGTGGAAGCTCGAAGAATATGGCGATGCGGGGGAGTACACGAGTGACGACAGCCATGTCAACGGCCTGGATAAACGCATGCTGGACGAGACCACCAAGACCAGCAGGTGGTGTATGGCGGCACATGGGCGTCAGGTGATCGAGCAGGCAGTGGAGCGTTATGCTGCGCCATTTGAATGGGAGTCGCTACGCCTGCAACGCGATAATAGAGTTTGGTGGCAAAGGCAGCTTGCACACCCGCGTGCACCATGTGTGCTGATTTGTTGCATTGNCCCCCCCCCCAGCGGATGGGGAGACGCCTTGTTGGAAGAAAGCGATGTGCCATGTCTGCATCATAGCAAATTAGAAGACCGTGGCAAATAAATCAAAGAATCTACAAACGTGTCCCTTCTGCAAGCAACCTCACCCGTTTTAGTCGCGACGCCTGATGCAAGACGCCAACGTGTCGGCGGTAATTTGGCCCCCGCCTTGATGACAATTGTGCATGTATTGCAGTTTTGTGTTAGCTTGCTGTGAACCATGTAGGTACATGTATAGTTGCAGTATGGTGCAGGGTGCACCCGAGATCTGCTGTTGTCAGAAGCAATGGCTATACATGTGTATGATGACTGCCCGGCGCATGAGTCAGTGCATGGCTTGCATACCTCGCTGGTTCAGAGCGTGGTTGACAGCAACAAACTCGGACAGCGCTCTGGGTTCCAAAAAATGACAGCACAATATTACTTTACGATCGTGGTAGTATGCGAGTATCCTTGTACTGTAGTACAATTAACAGATGGAGAACCATTCATGTTGATGTAGTACCATGCATGGGTTTGCAATAGCGTCCATGGTATGGTCGTGCTTCACTCAAAGTTTGACCCATTTAGGATTCGTAAGCTGGCAACCCCAAATTGATGCCCATACCCTAAAATTTCGCTCGGTTTGTGGGCAGCCGTGCCGATTCCTATTTTGCATGATATCGGCGGCAGCAGTTGAATCCCCTTCACCTAGAAGACCATGCTTGGTGTGCCCACAATGCCATGCGTACGTATGTGCCAATGGCCGTAGGCAGCAAATGCGAGCACACTTGACCGAATGCCAGCGAGTGCAGACAGTGTGCCACGGTTTTAGTGCTGCTTGCTGGCATCACACCACACACAATGTCGACGTGTTTGGCTGCCGCCTCGGCCAAGTGCTGTGCAAGGAACCCGAGTTGTTCCATTGCGTGCAGTGCGTGTGCGAATCGTGCTTGCGCTCATGCTTCAAGTGGCGAGGGGAACCCATGCGCTTCTTCACATGGATAACACTGGGACATGTGGTTAGTGCACAAGTGGTGGATGCTGTGGAGGTAATTCGGCAGAGTGGACCGCGACGTATCACTGCATATTACGTTGGGCGTATGCTTATTTCATGCATGTTGAAGCTGTTGTCGCATTCAGAGCAGTCTTCCACAGTGTGGGCGTGGGCAGTTCCAACCCCTGACCGCTGTAGAGGAGGCAGACCATCGACCGTTGGACAGCGCACTGCATCGGCTGCGAAACGCAGTCAAGTTGGGATGCGAGCTGCTGATCGGTGTGAGTGTCAAGGTGCATTGGCCGCTGGACGGGGAATGGTATGCGGGCGTTGTGGAATCATTCAAGCAAGCGTCAGGTCAGCATCGCTTCGTGGCGTGCGAGATTGAGGACGCATCGTATATGCATGGTGCAATGGAAAATGTCTTTGCAGGGCAGCACCGTATAGTATTCGATGACGGTGATCGACCACAAACCATCAACTTCAAAGGGCACAACGTATTCGCGTACACATCAGTTGACGGGGCACGCCATGTTCTGCGCGCCGGAGGGGAGAACGTCAGTCGCAAAGTAAGCCCGGACGGCATCATTGTTAGTCCCTGGCCAGCACCACGGCCAGCCTTGACCACATACACGCCATTTGACAACAAGCTTGGACGCACACGCAGACCAAGGGCACTCGACCTAATCTACGGCGGTGGCAGTGTCAGTTGATACCACGCAGGCTTTGACGTGGTCGGGATGGACATAAGTCCCTCCTCTGAGTACCCGCTGCCCTTCAAACACCGTAATGTATGCACCCTGAGTGTGTGCAGGAGAGCTGAGCGAGTACGAGCTCATCTGGGCCAGTCCACCATGCCAAGCCTATTCAGGTGCTATCCCGGCACCTTAACGGGCGGCACATTGCACATCCTAGAGACACCAGAATATAATACCGCTTGTCCGACATCTGCTGCTTGCAAGCCAAGTCAAATTTGTGATTGAGAATGTGCCAGGAGCAGCCTCCTCATTCAGACCCAATCTGTCCCATTGTGGCACGACGTTTGGCCTATCAACTTTCCAACACCGTCTGTTTAAGACACAGCCAGTGGCAGCTACCCCACCAGCACGCTGCTCGCACGCGAGCAAGGCAATTGGACTGCTATCGCCGCACCTGTCCGCTAGCGCAAAGACAATCGTGACATCAAACGCGCCACAGCAAATGTACCCGGTCTATGGCCTTCCAAGCACCAGGGGCGGCATTGCTGCGTGGCAAACAGCGCTGGGAGTGCCATGGATGACCTCGGCCAATACCATAGCGAATGCAGTTCCTCCCGCAATGGCGGAGTGCATAGGGCGTCTTATGCTTAAGACAATGGATATGCGCTGTGACTACCCTCCTGTGTCATGGAACTATAAGGCTTGAGTGTGGTGCGCTGTATTGATGCTTAATGCCACACGGTGTACTGATTGTTGATTGTTGCATGGCACATTCGATTGTGGTGACAGTTGTGCAGTGACAGCTGCCCGGTATCGTACACATCCACATGCAAAAGTCTTAGCATACGATTAGCAATGCCTAACTGACTAATATGCTCCAAACTTAGAGTAGTGAGACAAGTACATGTGTCACGTGGAAGTGCAGTGAACGTTCACCCAATACTTGCCCTCTTGTACACGGGCGCTGTCCATGTCAAACATGGGGAGCAGCTGGACAATGCTTTTTACTTGCTACAGAGTCACGACATCGAGATGTGGACCCCCTCGTCGCTTTTCCCATTCCAGAGCGATGCACTTTGTGTCGCTCGTCACATCCAGCTTCGTGTACCAGCGGACAAACACGACCTCCTTCCATACGCGCTCGCCGCTACCACCCCACACCACCACGCGCAGAAAAAGGAGTGCCTGAGCCCACCACGTTATGTTCACACCGTCCTCATCACCTTCCAACTCAAGTGTAGAGAACCAAGGCCGCCCATGGAACATCCCAGTTGCGCGCGGCATGCTGACTCCTGATGTCATGTATACCGCTGCGCCTCCGTTCACCACGCGAAAAGCACGCCACCCGTTGGCCAACTCCAGTTGTTCCCTCCTCAACCAGCTGTCCAGGGTGGCAGGCAGCTTGTTGGTGAATGGAGTCTTCAGGGCGACTTGGCGGCTACGCGCAGATCCGCTCCAGTACGGGCTGGACTCCCTCCTTGTCAGCACAACCATCCGTAGCAACTTGTCCGTCTTCTCCATTACATTACAGCACTGCTGCCGCGCCTGCGCTATGACCGAGCGCATCTCGGGATCCACGACCATGCCATCCTCTCTCATATATTCCGCACAGCTCCATGCCTTTTGGATACGCGCCCGGTAGTTCCGGTTGTTGCCACTACGCGCCCGCCGTTTGATAATTTGGCATGCGGTTGGCGCTGAACCAATCTGTGTGTCCATTGCTGACAATTGCCGGCCCAAAATGAGTGAGCTGATGCATCTTGTCAATCTTCCAACCTGACATTTGTGCAGAATATGACGACTGTAGCGGATGCAACACTGCAGCTTTAAAGGCAGCCAGCTCGTTGTCGGCTGAGGTCAGGGTCTCTCTAATGTGATCATGTACCTTGAGCAACTTCTTGTTCCACTGGGCAAAGGATGCGGCAGCAGTGGTGAAGAAATCGTTGCCCTCGTTGTCGAGCAGCAAACCGTCTGTAAGGACCGGCAGCAGCTGCAGCACCGCCACTTTCTCCACCACCTGAAAGGAGTGGTCGGACAGGAAGAAATCTACTGTGCTTGTGGGTGCCTTGAAGTGCGAAACCCGTAGAGTCGCCTTGCATGCATTCAGCCTGTGCACATCTGCTTGTAAGCACGTGTTGTTGGCTTTTGTGTTCAACACAAAAGCAACACCATACACGTGCCTGGCCTGCAGTCTGTCTCGTGGATGGATACATTTGTTTCTTCGCAGCGTCGTACACAGCAGCACGCAGGTGGTCAATGATGCCTCCCAGCACATGCATTACGTCAGGGGCAAGACGAGAGTAGCAGTCAGCTCCCGGCACCCGCGACTGTCGCCAACCCCACAGTGCATTCTGTTGCCAAACCACATTGCCTGGTTTTACAGAAAGCCATTCATCCTCACGAATGCCGGTAACTTGACCATTACCTCCTCAACATACATGGAGTTTTGCTTGAAAGCCTTGGCTGTCTGGTGTGCATTTATAACACCGCTATGCAGGTCCGCCCGCAGCGCTGACGTATTGCTGGTGTGTAGAAGGCCTCGGTTCTCAATTCCCGGTCTTCATCCATCTCTAACAAATCTGATTTTGTGACGAGACAAACATCGTAAGGATGTCGTGTTTGGTTGCCCGACACAGTGCATGCGAGTGCGACAGTCTCCTACAACATGACAAACTTTGATGCTCTGCTGACAACATCCTCCATGCACTGATTGCTGGCAGGCTGCATCCGGTTGCAACCATGCATGCCCACTACCTGCAAGTCGCTGATGTAGTTGGCAAGCGCGGGAAACACATGATGCTTGATGCCATTCGGGTCGATAAGTTGTAGACCTTCCCAACTAGCCCACTTCACATCCCCTAACACTACATTTGAAAGCGTCATGAAAAATCTCACGTTTCTGAATGGAGAACAATTTCTTGCCCTGCGCCCAGGTGGGATGCCCGGCTACTGCGTGAACCACCGGCAGAAGCGCTATCAAAACAACCCCCATGTTGCTAGCATACATGTCCCAACTGTAGTTGGCAAGCAATGCCATCAGAGGGTAGCCAGAGCGCTTGCCCGCGCTGTCCAGCGTGGTCTTGTCACTGTACAGAATGGCAGGCGCCAAGTAGCACGCTTCCCCCACCTCTCTCCTCAAATCCACCTCCACATCCTTCCACCAATCGCCCGTGGAAGGATGGCCAAAGCTGTGCTCGTCACCACTGTACTGGAGATTGAAGCCATTAGCGGCATGTGGATTGCCATACAACCACGTGAGCCATACCTGCTCCGACCAAGAGCATTAACAGGCATGCTGGCCTCAAAATAGATACTGCATTGATACTGCATTAGGTACTGCATTTCACAGACCTTGGCCGGCATATATGTGACGCTGATGTCCTGATCCTCAGGGTCTCCAGGCTTGCGCAGGTTAGCCGTCACGCAGTCCCAATACGCCAGCACACTCGCATGTGCATATGTGACATGGCTCTGATGGTTGAAGCACATGCACCGCACACCGTGAACACACCTCAGACTGAGAGAAAGCAATTGTGGTCCGGAGGTAGCTGGCCACATGCACACCGGTCTCCCACTGGAGCTTTCCGTCAGGAAGTGTGCATTTTGGATGCACTTGATGATCCGCCCCATGTCGGAGGCCGACATGCCTTAGCCGCTGTTGCACGAATGCCACTGCAAGAGCATTCTCCAAGCTATACCACCTGGATTCCGACGCGTGCGAAGGGACGCTTCCACTTCCATGTTGGCGTGCCACAGGTTTCTCAGGCACACGCACACATTGAAAGCCCTTGTTCACTTCCTCCTCCTCATGTTGCTGCTCTGTGTGTGTCTCCTAGAGGAATCCTTCAGCATCAAGCATGTGCGCATCCTGGATCGAACTCCCCGGTTCAACATGACCCGCATCGTACTGTAATGGACGCTGGCCGATATATAGCTTGATTTGCTTGCACACCCTGCTGTTAACAATGTGCATGTAGACCGAGCTGCGTGTGGCGAAGCGCATGTGGCAATACGGACAAAGGACTTCCATATCTCACTACTAATGTTTGGATATGATGCTGGTTACATTGGCGACACAGGTGTCGCCAATGTAACCAGCATCATACCCAGCAACACGCACACTCGCCGCCGCCGCCGCCACCGCCACCGCCACCGCTACCCTTGCATGCCAAAGGCGGGAAACTTGGCCGCCATTCACTGGCTCTGTTGTACCATTATTATGGTACAATCGAGCTATTGCACGTCCAGGGTGAGTCTCTGCATATATATCCTGATTGAACCGTTTCAATGGTACGAAGATGCCTTTGCCAAAAGGTACCATTGAAATGGTACCTTTGTACAGTGGCAATGGCAGTTCGTACTATTGACAAGTGCTGTGCCTGCGCATAAAAACACCATTGATAGCTCCGCCAAGCTTTGCCCTTACAGGGGCGTGATACCGAGGGTATGTAGCGTTTGGTGGATCGTTGACGGCGCTGCCAGGGGCGTAGTGGGCATTGTGGTCGAGGTCCGGGGTGAATTCCATGTTCGCACAGGGCGGGCAGGGTGCCGGAGGGGTGTCCTTGGTGTCAAACCCCACCATGCCTACCAAGGGCACAGCCAATGACAACAGTGACTCGGGCGATATCTTACAGGGCTCCCCCTCCGAGTGGGCAAAGGCACACCACAATACTGCCTCTAAGAACATCCGACCCACCAGCAGCTGCGACCACGGCGACATGATTTAAGGGACCAAACAAGACTTGCATAACCAAGGTGGGTTACGATGCACTGTCAATGCCACATGCTAAGGTGCTTTTATCTTGCACATGCACAGCCTCAAGTATCTTGCACATGATATACACTGTCAATACCACATGCACACCCTCATGCACAACCTCCAGTGTCATGCACATGAACAGCATGACCAATCTCGCAAATGCACAGCCTGTTTCTGCTTGCGGGAGCTGACAAGTCGTAAAGGAGAAGCTGCGGAGTACCACGAACGGGTATTCATGACCTATTTAATGGTTTTCAGCGGTAATTAAGCAGTATGCTTGCAGATTGCCATGTTGGTCAGAGTGAACCGAGAGCAGAGCGGCAGGCTGACTGTCTGCCTGGCGGAGTGCAACAGAGTGGAAGACGAGGTAAGCATGTGTATGCTGATGGGCTAGTTCTCTGGCAGCACGCCACTCCTACAGCATTACCAAATGCAGGTGGTCACTCTCAAAGCGACCATCAAGCGCATGCGCGTGCACGGCGAGGCGCTTACATTCAAGCTGAAGGACGAAGTAGCCGCTGTACTGTCAGCGAGCGAGGCAGTAGATGAAGATGACTCCGATGTTGAAGCTGAAGACTTGTCGGAGGAGGAACAGGAGGAGGGGGTTTGAGGAGAAGTTCTGAGGCAGGCACCATGGGCTGACAAGCTGCGCATGAGTGCGACAGCTAGACTCAATGTTACAGGGTAGTTTCATGCGCAAGTCGATTGCTCAGCTGCAAGTGGACATACTCTCACCACTGCCGGTACAGTGTATATATTGTGGGCTTATAGGTGCAAGACCAAACAATCAGTCCAAGGTTTGCACAAGCTGCATGGCATGTTAGTGTTGGCTTATGGCAAGAATTGCCAACTTTTGTCAAACGGCAAAGGTCACATATTCACAGCAGTGTAACGGCAAAGAAACTTCCGGCTATTGCTGTCAGTTGTCTGTAACTACCGGCTAACGGCCGTCTGTGCACATCGACTAAAGGGTAATTGGTTGACAACTCTCGGTCGGTTAGTGCTACTGACAACCACTTTCGGCCCGCGGCCGTCTGCGTTAGTCCACTCAAGCCAACGGCAAACCCAACAGTCCAATAGTAACATTTCAGGCAGCGGCAGGCAGGCTCAGGCACCAGTCAGTCCCTTAGTCCTTTGTCAGTCACCGTGTAAAATTTGTGACGTAGTTTTCAACAATGTTTTACCCGGCACCCGTAACCACTGGGTGGCTTGCACTCTTGATGCACATCCTGGACCTCATAGCGCACGCTCAGCACAGCAACACCACCAGCGCACGCTCAGCACAGCAACACTAGCGTCTCCACGATGTCCCTCACGCTTACGCCATCATAACATGCACCCATACCTTGGTAGTATCATTGGATGACAGAATATCTTAATACTGCATCACTACTACTTGTACAGTTACACGGGTTTGGTTAGGTATTATTGTCACTTGCTTGCACATCGCATTTAATATCAAGCTCAGCGCACTCACAGACGGACACACGCACACATGGCACAGCGTGTCCAACAATGTTCTACCCTATATGGCCACTAGATGGCCTGCAATTTCGACGCGCAGCGCTTGACCTCATAGCAGCACACGCTCAGTATATCAACACCACTAGCGTCTTTACGATGTCTCTCATGCTCATGTGAGCATGAGGGATAATGCGGGAGAGGCGGACGCTGCGCTGGTAGCACAAGAGCAGAGTCCGCCTTTGGTCCGTGCACACTCGCGCGCGCGCGCACACACACACACACACACACACAGAGCGACAATGAGGGATTGATGTGCATACGTTTGCATGCTGTGTCTGAACAAACCCTAACCCTAAATGGCACCTCGAGAATATACGACCGCAAAGCCGCAGCATTTTGGGTTGTGAGCGGTCGAGGCTTCAGGAGCAAGGGGAGTCGTATTGTCGTCCTGGCCAATGTATGAAGTCGGGGATGATGCCACGGCTGCGCAGGTAAAATGACTGCGTTTGCATGGTGGCATGACCAAAAGCGTGGGGGTAGTGATAAAGTTTATAAGGTAGGTAGCCTGGTGGTCGAACATGTGAAGTAGTAGGTAAGTATGTGTGTTGTTGGCGTGGATTGTACATCATGTACAACGTGTGATANGAGAGAGAGAGAGAGAGAGAGAGAGAGAGAGAGAGAGAGAGAGAGAGAGAGAGAGAGAGAGAGAGAGAGAGAGAGAGAGAGAGAGAGAGAGAGAGAGAGAGAGAGAGAGAGAGAGAGAGAGAGAGAGAGAGAGAGAGAGAGAGAGAGAGAGAGAGAGAGAGAGAGAGAGAGAGAGAGAGAGAGAGAGAGAGAGAGAGAGAGAGAGAGAGAGAGAGAGAGAGAGAGAGAGAGAGAGAGAGAGAGAGAGAGAGAGAGAGAGAGAGAGAGAGAGAGAGAGAGAGAGAGAGAGAGAGAGAGAGAGAGAGAGAGAGAGAGAGAGAGAGAGAGAGAGAGAGAGAGAGAGAGAGAGAGAGAGAGAGAGAGAGAGAGAGAGAGAGAGAGAGAGAGAGAGAGAGAGAGAGAGAGAGAGAGAGAGAGAGGGGCCCCCAATGCCACAAGCAGCAAGCGGCGCGGCCGCCACCGCTGCATTCAGCTCATCATTGGTTGCACCCGCTGCAGCGTGCAGCCTACGTGCTAATGCCGACGGAAAGCCTCCACGCGCCACTGCTGCCGCTGCTTGCACCGCCATGGTGGCTATCGCAAGGGGAGGTCTAGAGTAGTTTAGTGTTGTAGGTGTGAACAAACAGTGTGTATAGCCCGGTGGTGGTGTATTATACCGCGCTTGCATGCTGGTATATATATATACGGGGTATGGTACGGTATGTTGCTGTGGGTGTCATGCCCTCAACTATCTCGTGCATATCCTGAACCGCACTATACTCCGCACAAGCCATTCATGTACGCTATTTGCATAGTATGTATGTGTATGTGAATGTGTATGTGTATGTGTATGTGTATGTGTATGTGTATGTGTATGTGTATGTGAAAGTATCTGAGAATTCAGCTGCTTCCACTAGTCTGGAAAGGTTCTCGTCTTGGATGACTTGCAAAAACTTTAATAACTCTTGCGATTGTGCCAATTGCTCGATCACAGCCACATGGTGCGCTTCGTCAAGACCAAACAACAGACGCTAATCTGCGCTCATGCTTGCTTGTGAACTGCTACTTGCTTACTTGCCTTCCAAGTTTGCTTTATGCAATCCGTATGCAATCTCACCACATACGCCACTCACAAGGTTACTAGCAGCGTGCTCCATGTGCGATGCAATGCCAGAAGGCAACGCAACACACATTGTAGTGCTACCGGTTCCGCAATGACAAACACTATAGATAGCTGTTGGTAACAGCGAGAGCAGTAGTAGTAACGCACTTGGTAACTGACTGATACATATACATATAAACACTTTCAACCGCCTATGTGAATCATAGGTCGGTTCTGAGTCCTGGCAATCTCAAACATACCAGCATGAGCTGCCTTCTTGCGCTTAACCGCAGCACCAATGATGCCTCTAAGTGTATCATCACTGGAACCAGTGCGCATGGCATCTCGCAAACTTACTTCAGCAGGACCGAACAGGCACACCTTCAGATTGCCATCGGCCATCAGACGCAACCTGTTGCAGCCGCTGCAGAAGTTCTCTGTCATTGATGTGATGAAAGACACGCTGCCCTGGAAGCTGTCTACTGTAAAATTCTTCGCTGTCTCTGTCTTGTGGTCATTCAGTCTGCGCAAGGATGGGTGTCTCTCCCTAATTTTCGCAAGCAACTCCGCATAGGGCACCATCTTGTTGGCCTGCACACACAACACATGCATGAGGTTGAGCAGAATTGCGGCCAATGAGTTGTTTTCATAACAGCTCCGGATAAACAGCTCCAACAGGAGATCCTGTGTTGCCATCACAAAACATCAAAGTGTGGCAAAGTGCACATTTGGGCTGATTCCTTGTCCATGCAACACCTCATGCAGTTGACTGCTTGGACCCATACCTGCCAGACGTTGCCGTCAAACGGCATAAACTCAATGAACCTAACATTGACTGGTTGATGTCGAGTCAATTCCACAAAATCCAGTATCTCGTCATCATTGAACCCTCGCATCACAACGCAGTTGACCTTCACCGGGCTGAAGCCCTGTTGCAGTGCTGTGTCAATAGCGTGCAGCACTTTGTCATGCCCTTTCCGCCGCGTGAGAAACTCGAACTTTTCTGGAACTAGTGTGTCAAGGCTTATATTCAACAAGTTCAAGCCTGCAGGCGGGGAAGACCATCAGTTAGGCCGCAATTTAGCAATCCTAAGTATCAATGCAGCAGCAGCAGACAATACATGCTTAGTGCAAAGTCTGCCCTGCAGCTTGTGTGTCATGCTTGGCTTGATAATCACTCATAACTACCTGCAGCTTGCAGAGCAGGCAGTTTGCGGGCAAGTGCGATTCCATTTGTGGTCATGGCAAGCGTCTTCACGCCAGGCAAGCTGCCAAGATGTTGCATTATCTCCACAATGTCACGGCGTACTGTTGGCTCTCCTCCAGTAAGCCGTATTTTATCTACACCCCCTGCCACAAAGAGCTCCGCCACTCGCACCACCTGCGCACACAGACATGATAGTTAGCGTGCAACACTATTACAGTGATGTTTGTGCCGGCACTGCACAGGCGCACCATGCAAAACCTACATGTTGCTGTGTAACGCCATTGCTCTCAGCATGCAACCTTAAAAAGGCCCAACAATCCACAACGCAGTACCTCAGCTGTTGTGAGCGTTTGCGACTTTTCCGTTAGATCCACTCCATCCTCTGGCATGCAGTATCTACACCGCAGATTGCACTTCTCGGTAAGACTAATTCTCAAGTAGTTGTGCTGACGTCCAAAAGAATCTATCAACATGTCGCTCACCAAACCCTGCAACAAACAGACAGCACATGAGTTCAACTTCTTTACCACCTCAGTGACTGAATCCCATTCCCACAAGTCCAATCACAGTGTATTCAGGAGAGGTATCATGCATGACCCCGCCAACACTTCTGTTACGTATGCGCCAGATCGACAAAATTGGAGCGTAACTTTCTGCATGTGCAACCACTGATGCATGACCCCGCCAACACTTCTGGTAAGAGCGCCAGAACCAAAACAAATTGGAGCGAAACTTTCTGCATGTGCTGCAACTCAGAACGGCCGAACGCTCTACCGATATGAACTTACATGGCTGCATGCACGTTACATAATTGTACATGTAATTCAGTATACTCTGCCCTTCAACATGGACACCGAAACCCTACAGCACCGATCCCATACACAAGCTTCCGCTGAGCAATTGACTCCTAGCAAGCTTGCAAACGGCAATGCTGATCACAACGCTGCAGACGTGACGGAACCTCTGTGTGATTTACAACGCTTGAACAGCTAATGCATGATGCAGTGGCTAGTCTAGGGTTGCACTACAGCGATGCTAGACTACGGATTGTAAGGAGGCCACATTGCTTGGATCGCTGCATGCCTGAGATTGTGCATGCGCCTCTCGCTGACGTAATTCTTGGCGCGGAAGGCTGGTGATATCTACTGCCTCAGCATATATTCCCCATGCTGGACTACGCCCACTTGTGCCAGCTTCCAGCTCCCGAAGGCGACGCTGCTGCTGCTGTTCATGCAATAACCTGCCTTCACCCTCCTCTAGCGCTTGAGCGCCACTTTCCAGCGACGCAGTCGTCACCGACCTCACCGTCCTGTACCATGCGACACCAGCTCCAACCTTTGTGGCCCTCGCCAGGGCCCTCCCCGCCACCGCCGCCCGCATTGCTGACGCCAGCATAAGTGACCAAGGCTATGTGCAGTGGATTTAGTTGCAACATGGCCAAAAAAGGTGTCTCATTGTCTCCACGGTCGTCCCAAAAGCCGCTAAATACGAAGCCGGACTCATTTGCGCTTCCTGCTCTCATTATCTGCTCGCTAAGGCCCTCAAGTGTCGCTAAGGGCCTTGACCACGACACAAGTTGACGACCACGACACAGACTGGTCTTACACCGGTTGTTTCGGCTGCATTGCTGTCTGTGCAACGCTATGACGTCCGTTGCTACAGTAAGACCTGCGCTGGGGCCGCCCGGCGCTTCGAGACCAAACGGAAGAGAAATAGCAGTGACGACTTTGTGGTTTCCCTACAATCCAGTTGGCATTGAGTTGGCTGTCAACAGCGAGTTTGCGGTGGATACGTGTCGCTGGTTTGCTTCTCGCAGTCATCAGTGAGTTTGTTTGACCATCCAATGATGGCGGCGGCGGCGAAGGCGGCGGCGTCTCTCAGCTTCGCTACCACGCAGGTTTGATTAGATCATGCCACTCAGCCGGGCAAGGCGTGCATGCGTGGGGGACACTGCCACATCGGGTTATGCATGCTATGCGACTGCAGCAACGAAGTGCTTGCTGGCACGTATTGTCTGTGCGATTTGCTATTGGCTGTGCTGCTGTCTAATCGATCTTTGTACCAGGCTGCGCATGCCCGGCCTGCAGCTGGCCTCAGGCCTGCTGGTGCTCTTCTGAAGCGATGTGGACTGCTCCCACCCTCCCTGCGTGTGCAGGTAAAACTCTTCCAGTGCGTCGTCGGTTTTGGTCTGCTTCTGCATTATGTTCAAATGGTAGATTACACAGAATGCTGGCGGCAGACGCTGATATTTTGCTTGTAGCGCTTCAGTAGCATGTTTTGCTACACATTCGTGTTGGTGTGGATCGCATGTATATCGTGGAATACTTTTGCAGTCGAGTAGGACCATCCATACCACACGGATGGCAATCGCAGCAGACCGCTCCACCTTTGAAGGCGTAACACAGGTACGTTACACATACCGTTCAGTGACTAATTTGCTTCAGCAGCATACCATCAATGTTTGTGTCGAGTGTTAAGGGTTGCAAGAGTAGTTTGGACGGGGTTTAAGCCCTCCGCAGCAGCTAGCTCTAGCGCAGCTGATGAGCTGCTTGAAAATTGTGGCTGCATTTTGTGCAACAACAAATGGTAATGCCCGGCATGTTCAGGCTCCACCGGATCCGATCTTGGGTGTCACTGACGCTTTCAAGAAGGACACAAGCCCATCAAAGCTGAACTTGGGTGTGGGTGCTTATCGCACTGAGGAGTTGAAGCCTTACGTTCTGGAGGTCGTGAAGGAGGTAAATTCAAGTATAGTTTGACTGGGTGTGACTCACTGTGCTGGCTCTTACCTACATCAGGTGTAACTCATGATGACCTATCACAGGCTGAGACACGCATGCTGAACAGCGATGAGAACAAGGAGTACCTGCCAATCGAGGGCCTGCAGGCATTCAACAAAGCAACTGTTGAGCTGCTGCTTGGCGCAGGACATTCTGCAATCACAGAGAAGCGCGTTGCAACAGTGCAGGTAAGAAACATTGCTGGTCGCAGGCTTGCTGATCAGTACGCTGCATGTAGTTGCATGGTCGCTGTAGCAGGCATGCCCGGGCTAATCACAAGGGGCCCTGAACCTGGGCTACTTTCAGGGACTCTCTGGTACTGGTTCGCTGCGGCTTGGAGCCGTTTTCATCCAAAGATACCTCCCAGGCGCGACTGTTTACATCTCAAACCCAACCTGGGGTAAGCCCTGTGCCAGTTGCATCCAGTTCTCAGTCAGCGGGCCTAGTGTTCTTACGGAATTCAATTTGTTACAGGCAACCACAAGAACATCTTCACTGATTCGGGTGTGACCTGGAAGGAGTACAGCTACTTCAACAAGGACACGGTTGGTCTTGACTTCGAGGGCATGGTCCGCGACATCCAGGCCGCTCCTGAAGGCTCTGTCATCGTGCTGCACGGCTGCGCGCACAACCCCACTGGCATTGACCCCACACCAGAGCAGTGGGAGAAAATTGCGGATGTCATCCAACAGAAGCGTCATGTTCCATTCTTTGATGTTGCTTACCAGGTGCCATGGCTGCGGCATCTCGAGCAGCCATGCTGCTCGAGATGCATGGCTGTTCATGTAGACGCAGATGTGCTTGTTCTGCTTATGCAAACCTTATACAGTACATCCGCAGGGCTTCGCCAGCGGCAGCTTGGACCAAGACGCTACCTCAGTCCGCTCCTTTGTCAAGAGGGGTATGGAGGTGCTGGTTGCCCAGTCCTACTCCAAGAACCTGGGACTGTAAGTCAGATTAACCGCTGATATGTCATGCATGTCAGTTTTGCATGTTGGTTTGGACTGCAGCCCTGCCACAGCTGCTTGGTGGGGTGTACTCAGTTCCTGCAGGTCAAATGCATTTGAGAACTTGGACTCCCCCAGGTATGCTGAGCGTGTGGGCGCTATGAACGTTGTCTGCAACTCCTCAGACGTTGCTACCCGCGTTCAAAGTCAGCTGAAGCGCATTGCGCGACCAATGTACTCCAACCCTCCAGTGCATGGTGCCCGCATTGCAGCAACTGTTATTGGTGACCCAGCCCTCTTCAAAAAGTGGAATGAGGAGATGGAGATGATGGTATGGTTGTTGCTGAGTTGCCTTCGGGTTCGCAATTTTGCAGCTGTGGTACTTACGCCATGCCAACCATAGGCCGGCCGCATAAAGGGCGTTCGCCAGTCTCTGTATGAGAAGCTCACCGAGTTGGACAAGAGCGGAAAGGATTGGTCATTCATCTTGAAGCAGATTGGCATGTTCTCTTTTACTGGCATGACACCAGCTCAGGTAATCACAGCAGTAGCCACTCTACTTCCTGTTTGTTTCAACTCAACAAAGACCTAATGACATGTTCCACCAGGTCGAGAACATGACCAACCAGCACCATGTGTACATGACCAAGGATGGGCGTATAAGCCTTGCAGGCCTCAATCTGGCCAAGTGCGAGTACCTGGCCAAGGCCATGATTGATTCGATTGCAAACCATTAGGTTTACCTCATTGATTTTGGCGGCAAATCGGCGGCAGGTAGTTGTTTGTTAGGGGCAGTCAAGAGAGATACAGAACATGCGCTTAATGTTCTGTGAGTATGCCTGCTGTGAGTGTTTGGCTGTTCATTTATGCGTGCAGCATGAGGCACAACAAAGCAAATGCAAGCATAATCTTGCGCGCACCCCTCAATGTAACATGTAACTTGCGGGATTTGCAATGGTGAATTCACAATGGCAGATGGCATGCGCGGAGCTGAGTAACTAAGTACACTAGCTAGCTTGTTTAGTTAATGTGTTGCTACCTAATACTTGATGTGGATCACCGAGCAACCAAGGGGCTCCAAATGTCTGTACTGCACGCATGCACAGCTTAGAAGTGGCTGTGCAGAATGAGCTAAGATATGGGGGAATTGAGAAGTCCCCCACTTGCTGTCTATCGTGGACATATGGTGATGTAGAGTCATGGTTGTGGGTAGGCACTAATATAGTATACCAATCCTCGCCATGTGCTCAACACTGGTTGGCTATTTCGTCTCCTGTTACTCAATAGTAAAAAACATTACAAAATATTGGATGCAATTGCTAGAAAAGTTGTCCACTGTAAGACATGCACAATTTTGTTGCCAGAATATTAAAGAGGGGCTTGATTAACAACACACGTAATTGACAACTATTTATAACAATACCATGTGCTCCTTAAAGTTTGTATGACACGTGCGTGCATGCATCGTGCGTGCGTGCGTCAAGTTGGCTAAAGCGTGATTCGGCAGCTTCAACACCGATCCTCAGACTTGCAATCAGCTTAAGGTGCCTTTGCCACAATGTAGCTTTACAATCAATTTCAACATGATGCTATGCGCGCACATGTGTAACGATTGCTGAGCTGTCATGAAGCTGTTGCCAATCACATACACACGCATTGCTACGCTCAAAGTAATGTAATGTACAACAAAATCTTAAACAGTTTCAGCGTTTGCCGGCAGGAGGCAATAATGAAGCGGATCGCATCTACATTATGACTATTGCAACCTGCAATTTGCAGGTCTTGCGATGAAAGGATTTACAACTTCATCCCCAGCAGCCTCCCCTTCTGTATATGTTGAAACATGCGCTTCAGCATGTGCGCATATACATATGTAATTCTGCTTTAGCACAGCCTTCTTAGCGACATTCAAACCTGCCAGGTTTCAGTGATGCATATAGCATGAGGGTTCCAGCTAAGCATATAAGCAAACAGACAAGCCCTTCCTGCTACTGTTTTTAATGGCTGTTGCGTAGCTACGTATAAATCCTAACCATAGCCTATGTGCAACAGATTGGTCGATTAAACTTTGCCCTGCGCTGCATATCGTATCCATGCATGTCTGTCTACTTGCTACCGCCATGCATGCACTGAGCTGATTGCACGCATATATATATATATATATATATATATATTGGTACTCAAGTTGCCCCTGCCTGCCTGTAGTTCATTTGCTACAGCAACAAAATTAAGCCATATATTTTATATCATACGGCATAGCTTAGTAGTCACAACCCTTTTTCCTTACCGAGTAGCCACAACTCAATGCATGTTGGGCCGTTACGCCAAGCACCAATCATGCTCTCTAACTGTAACGAACTACTAGGCCACAAAAGCACGAAGTGTGTCTTGTGGCCATTGTGGCCTTATTATCGGGTCGTCCCGTGACATTCCACCCACTTAGGCATCTAATGTCCTCATTCGATGTGAGTTTCACAGGGCATCTTGTCACGTAGCAGTGGAAGCGCTTTGTGTATCATCACTGAGCAGTCGCAGCGCGCATTACGCCGCTTAGTGACCAACTGTCAGTCGCCGTCATGCAAGTCGCGCGGTACTACCTAGCGGCAGCTTCAGGTACGCGCGACGCATCGAAATGACCGACTGCCGTCCGGCAAGTCGCTCGTTGCGTTGAGCAACCGCGCGCGACCCATTATTGAAATCGATAATAACAACCTTTAAGAATCCTTCTTGGTCTGCCGCGAAGCGGTTTCGACCTCAGTACCTTTGAGTCTCATGCTCTGATGACTAATGTAACCAACCACTAGGCCACAAAAGCATAAAGTGTGTTTTGTGGCTATTGTGGCGTTATTATTGGGTCCCATGACACTAACAGCACAATTTTATTATCGCGCAAATAGATAATCGCAAGATTGGTAAGATTATTAAAACATATAGATGCAACATTAGCGACAATGTCGTGACTACACTTTCAATTGCAATTTTTTGCTAGCTCTTAATGTACATGCACATGGTTTACAGGTTTCATAGTAAGCCCAACCACACACGCATCACGCATGACACACATTAAGTTGTTGCGCTTGCATTCATTTCATTTGCACCAATCCTTCCTCCGTTGTCAGCGAAAGCGTATACAAGAAGTCCATTATTGGGCATGGCTATCATTGCCGCCTCTTCTTACACGAGCATCGCCCACGCTTGTGCTCGCTACAGCGCACGCGCTACATGCTTACAAAACAGCGTAATAAAACCTCCCTTGACGCATGTGCAATGCCCTGTAAGTATACACTGTTCTTCAAATGCACATGTAAGCTGTTGCCACATCCACATCCAACAAGGCATTGATTAGGGTCAGGGTTTGCTTCTGTTTGCGGTTAGCAAATGCCGTCACCTGACCGCGAACATCCAGCCAGGCTGTAACCAAGTGGCCAGGGCTTGGTTAGTTGGATTCAACAGTTGTTCGACTGACATGAATCAGAGTCTGATTCACTAGCAGACTGCTGCATTGATGTGAATCAGGCTGGTACAGTGTAGTAGACTCCAGCAGCATTGTTTCGTTGGTTCTAACAGCAGCCGTTACCGCGGCATGGGCAGCGGCGGCGGCGGCGGCGGCGGTGGAGGAAGAGTTCACTAACTGGAGGAGATGGAGGCAGAGGTGTTTGGCGGCATGCCTTTGCATTCGGCAGGTGGCGCGGAGTGCATGTGCCGGCAGTGAAGCGCAGACGTTGGGAGCATCCACACAACTCTTGCAGGGGTTGGGGCGTTCGCATGCCTGGGCTTGTGGTCGACATGAGCGGTGCACGTAAGTCAACATGCTTCTTCTGCTCCAATGACCTTGGCAAGCTGCATTGCTTCAAGTTCAGCGTACAGCACGACAACCAGCGCATGGCTATCGCTAGGTGTTCCGTGCAGCATGCTCGCAATGTCGGTGTGTGTAATTTCAAACAGCGGCTTTGTGTCATGCAGCCGGTTCGCGCGCGAAGCCAAAGCCAGGCATGACGTTGCCATTGAAAGCAAAGGTCCGGCGAAGGAAGAAGCCGCAACCAACACTGGCCGACACCGCTCAAGCCGACCAGCCGACGTCATCTTACTCACCTGAGAAATTTAGCAGCAGCAGTCAAGAGGCTTTTAGTGCGTCAGACTACTCAGACAGTGAAGATGAGGGAACGGAAGATTACCGCAAAGGTTCTGAATTCAGTTACTAAGATATTGAATGGGTTTGTGGAATGTTGTTTACAAAAGTTCATGCTGCAACACATACACATGCAGGTGGATATCATCCAGTTCAAGTTGGAGACACATTTGCGAATGGGCGCTATGTAGTGGAGCGCAAGCTCGGTTGGGGGCACTTTTCAACAGTATGGATGGCGCTAGACAGGTACATGCTTGCTGCATGCATTGGCAATGTGGTGTTTTTTTTTTTTATGTTATGTTAGGCGCATTTTTGCACACGTTGATGCGGCTTGCTGCAGTGCTTTTGCATGCACGGCATGCATGTGAGGGAGATGTCTGTTATGTGGGATATGTGGGAGGGGTGGGAAACTGGCAGGCGTGTCAATTAAACTAATCTGTGATGTCCTTTTGTAGTAAACTGCAGCAGCATGTGGCGCTGAAGATACAGAAAAGTGCTCCCCAATACAAAGAAGCCGCTCTGGATGAGATCACCATTTTGCAGCAGGTGACCAGTCCGTTCTTTAGCTCTGCCGTGACATTTTATCAGTTTCTGGTAGCTGCGGCCATATAGCATGCAGTACAAAGTGCACTGAGGTGCTCAATCACTCTTTTTTACATCAGGTCACCGATGGCGACAAGGACGGCGCGTATGGTGTAGTACGACTGTTAGACCACTTTGAGCATCAGGGACCTCATGGCCGCCACGTGTGCATGGTCATGGAGATGTTGGGTGACAACCTGCTGTCATTGATAAAGAGATATCACTACCGAGGGGTTCCTATCCCCCATGTAAAGCAGATAGCAAAGCAAGTCCTGGTACGTGGTTGGTATTTTTCTGGCTTTCATTGCTTGTAACCTTCCTTGCCATGCTTGATGATGCCTTTGCCTCATTGCGCAGATTGGTTTGGATTACCTCCATTCAAGGTGTTCCATCATCCACACAGACCTAAAGCCAGAAAACGTGTTGCTAAACTTCCAACTGGGCACTGAAAGTACCCAAGAGCCCTGCACATCCCTTGCCTCCACCGGGGACACATTGCATTTCACATCACCCACACTGCCAGAGACTGGCAATGGCGCAGCATGCACAATTAACGATGCAGCTGGGGTCGCATCGCAAGCTGCATCGTTGACAAAGAACCAGAAGAAAAAGTTGAAACGCAAACAGCGCAAGCAAGCCGCTGCCCAGCCGCTTCCGCGTGCTGAGCAGGTCTCATCTGCAGACAACGGCCTGGTTGAGGAGAGAGAAGGTACTGCATGTCCTTACACTATAGTCAACACCAACGCGGCACGATGACATTGAAGCAGGCAACCAGTTGAGGCTACTTTCGTAGTAGATTGTAGCTTGTTTGCTGCTGGCAACCAGTTGAGTCAGCAACAGCTCACCACTCGCGCATCAGATAATATTTATTGCAGCCTCACATTACCGGTTGATAGGGCTTGCACAGCTTCGGGTGGACAGCGCCAGTTCTAGAGTGCCGTATGACGATGGCGATCTCACTCCGCCTTCCAGTGCGCGCATGCGTGATGATCCCTTGAATGGACAAGATTTCGTTTGCAAGATTGTGGACCTCGGCAACGCGTGTTGGACCTACAAGCAGGTAGCTTGCAGTAATCTACAAACACCACATGCATGCCAGCAGGTATTGCAAGCCACACATGGGTGCCCTTCATGCTGTCTAAAACACAAGTATTCTGCAGTTCACTGGTGACATTCAAACGCGACAATATCGAAGCCCTGAGGCGTTACTGGGTGCAAAGTATTCGACACCAGCCGACATATGGTCACTAGCCTGCATCATCTTTGAATTGTGCACTGGTGATCTACTCTTTGACCCCAGGAGCGGCGACAATTATGATCGCGATGAGGTATGCAAGGATGTTCAACTGTTGCCACAACATCGAGGTATAGCCCATGTAACCAACACCAGCCTGCAGTGCTCACTTGGCACTCACTCACAGGATCATTTGGCATTGTTGATGGAACTGCTGGGCCGCATGCCACGCAGGGTACGCTACATTACAACACATTGCCAAGTTTATCTCGTTATGATGTGCATTTCTGTTGTTCGTGATTGATGACGCCTGCATGCTTGCAGATTGCGTTAGGCGGCAAGTACTCTCGGCAGTACTTCAACAGACAGGGTGAATTACGGCACATCCGTAAGCTCCGATTCTGGCCGCTGGACCAAGTCCTTGCGGAGAAGTACGACTTACCCAACAAGGAGGCCAAAGACTTAGCCAGCTTCCTATTGCCGATGCTGGACTTTGTTCCAGAAAGGCGGCCGACGGCAGCAGACTGCCTCAAGCACCCTTGGCTTGTGGATACGTATGCCACCGCTGCGGTCATTGATAGTGGTGTACAGCTGACTGCACTATCACACTAGCATTGTGCACTTATTAAGTTATCACGGTCAACAAGCTTCAACCGAATGAGAGCATGCCTCTGGGCTGATTATCTGTTGCAGGAAGATTGAGTGGTTGCAAGCCACTGCTGCATGAAGTTGTTGTATGGCATTTGGTGTGCGCAGCATGTTTGTACTGTCACGCTAGTCTAACCCTGTCTCGAGATTGGGGTTTTTTCGCAGGGCCCAGTTGTTGCTTGTATGCAGAACAGCATAAGAGTTGCTGCGCAGCAAGCTCTTTGATGACTTGTAACATGAGTGGTTCATAGCGTGCATCCCATCCGCCCTCCAACGGCAGACGACCTCCTTCACCCGCGTAAGCTGATGATGACTCATTGATGACTCATAACATGAGTGGCAACGCCGTCGGTTCAGGGACTCATGATGACACCTTCAATTCGCAAAGGGGGTCAGATGCAATCAACACAACAGCAAACATGACTTTACACGGGGGCCAAGGCAAAGACAAGCACATTTACAACATAAACTAAGACATGGCTTGGCCCTAGAACTAGGCACATACATGCAGAGTCAATGAGTGCTACATGCGGGTGCCCTATGCATGGTTACATCTGTATGTACGTTATGAAAGAGGATGCCAACTTTAGCTACTTGTGAACAACAGCCAGGCACATTGCAGACGTGATAGGTAAAAAAAGGCAACCGTATTTGGGGCGTAGCTCAACACCTCAACTATAGCCCACCATTCCATATGAACACAGAATGCAATTAGGGATGTACGTACAATGTAGCATGTAATGGCGCATGCAAGGAGTGTGATTTGCATGTGTGCATGAGCACAATTCTATGCACATGATTGCATTGCATTGCAGATACCAGATAATGACTCTACAACCAACTCAACAGCTGCTTAGGCAAGCGAGAAATTAACCATAAGGTAATATACGGATATAACACGTGCATGGGCACACGCACGCGTACACAAACGTGCACTTATGTGTCAGTTTTGCCTATGTATGCGGTCCTCGTAGGTGGACAGCAACGTGCTATGTTTGTGCTTGCTGTGAGTGGTTTTGCAGGTGGGATATGGATGGTGTAGAAAGTGGTGCGCTCCGTCACGGACAGCATAATGCATGCCTCAACAGTATTAAACTTAAGTAATAATATGCATGCAACGGCATTACGTACATATCCGTGCATATGTTATACGTTAACATATGCGTCACGTGACGCATTTGAGTACTGATATGCATTGGTATGAGTGCGCACGCGCGTGTAGATTGTAAAATTCAATGAGTATCGCATGCGATGCGCAATTCGTGTCGTATACATTGTAATGCATTTGAGTGCATATAAAGCATAAAAATGCTATTTTTTGCTTGACAAACTACATAAGCAGTTAGCATATGCATACCAGCAATAACCATACTCGTATGCAGGAATAACGTGCATATCACATATGTGTCTGCAAGTTTTCAGTGCGGCATGTGGTTTGAGTTATGTACTTGCTGTGCTTTACTATACGTACGTGTATGTGTATATTGTTGTGACACATCCGGTCAAGGGTTGAACGTACAACTTGAAATTATCTGTTGCGCATGTGTTCCGCCGGATCGCTATACGCCGGGCGGGCGGCCACTTTGTTTAGCACATGCATCATCCGCAATGGCGGCGGCGGCGGCGGCGGCGGCGGCGACAGCGTTGCGGGGGGCGGCATGGAGTTTGGGCATCTCGGTGCTGTACGTGGCGTCTCTGTACCTGTGGCCCGGATGCGCCGGGCTGCCCCGAGACAACCACGCCGTGATCCGCCGCCGCTGCGCGTCCGCTGTCGCCGCCTGCGCAATCGCCGCCGCCGCCACGTGGCATGCCACCGGCGGAGCATGCCTCGCTGCCGGCATCTCCATGACGCCTGCCACACAGGTGCTGACCGACACCTAGCATTCACCGCAAGCATGCCGGAGTATTCTCAGTCACACATGAGACATGCTGTACTCAGGTCAAGGCTGCATTGCGTGCAGTGGCGTTGACGGCTGTGCTGTTCGCTGGCCCAATCGCCACCTGGTTGTGTAGTCCGCATGAGAGAAGATCTAGCAAGGGACGGCTTGGTTGGAGGGTGCCGGATGCATTGCGAGGACTAAAAGACTTGCGCTTCTGGCGAAACTATGTTGTGGTGAGTCTCATTAAGTTCAATGCCTGCATGCTTGCTTGTCTTCGAGTGAACTCCCTGACGTAAGTTTTGGTTGGTCGCTGACAACACTGAGGGTTTGCAGTGCAGGCCCCATTGAGTGAGGAGTTTGTGTTCAGGGGTTGCACATGCGCCCTGCTGATTCATGCAAAATGGTGGCGTTCAGCCATCACTTTCCTCAGTCCGCTATTTTTCGGAGTAGGTGCGCGCGCATGGAGTGCATGCATCGTAAGATCCATTACGTGCCATGCTGAGATGAATGGGTGGCATGTGCAGCGCATGCACATCATGCTCTGGAGCTTGTGCGGCTGCAACAGCAGCCCATCTCCAGAGCTCTGCTAACATCAGGTGCTCAGCTGTTTAGCTGTTGCTTCAAAGCCAGTAAGTGGCGTCGTCCCACGTCCTGTGGCGCTGAGCGCAGTTTTGAAATGCATGCAGGAGTGCAGCTTAGTTACACGACAGTGTTTGGCTGGTACGCCACATACCTCCTGCTGCGGACAGGTACGCAGACATATTGGCCAGGTCCATTCTGCTGCTGTTAATGACACCGATGCTGCTGCAGCAGCATGTTGCGATGTGTGTTGAGCTTAGGTGTGCTGAGCATTGCATTGCATCAATGACAGGTATGCTGACACTCGCATGCCACAGTCTGGCAACTTGTGCCGAGTGTTTTTGCTGTGGGCGTCATGTTCGACAGTGGTTGTTACTGTGCTGTGAGGTTGGCATCCTCAGACCAACTCCACCCTGTGTAGGTCAGTTGATGGCGCCAATCGGTGCGCATGTCTTCTGCAACTACATGGGCTTTCCAGATATTCAAGCCTTGCACAAGCATCCTCTACGGAGATGTGAGTGCAATGCAAAGTGTCTTGGGTGCTGTCTTATGCCTCGTTGGTTGACTGTTGACTGTACCCGTCAGTGCTGCTACTGGTGTATGCTGCCGGCATTGTCGGCTTTGGGGCACTTCTGCAGCCCATGACAGAGATGAAGCACAA
The DNA here is from genome assembly GCA_009103225.1 of Chlorokybus atmophyticus. NCBI lineage: Eukaryota > Viridiplantae > Streptophyta > Chlorokybophyceae > Chlorokybales > Chlorokybaceae > Chlorokybus > Chlorokybus atmophyticus. The sequence continues at coordinate 257,965 of RHPI01000277.1, read as the reverse complement.
CACACTCAGCTCAGGTACCAATATGTGGCAGCAGCTTCCTGGATAGCCATCTGTCACCCAGCACGCTTTGCCATGCTGCGATTGCCACCAGCACGTAACCACATGGTGGCTACTGTTAATAGCACAAGTGTATTATACCATTGGTTTTTGTCATACCTTGTCTGTATAACAGAGGCGCTCTGCACCGCGTGCACTTGAACTCCCAAGGGTCCAGTAGCAACGTTCAGTCAACGTCTTCAACTAAGTTTTGCTCATGAGATGACGAATGACAGCAAACGTGGTTGTTAGCTTGAGAAGGCATGTTGCTGGCTAAGCATTCATGAGCAGTAGTGAAGAGCAGCAGACATGCACAAACAGTGCGTGTCGTGCATGAAACAGTGCTTGTCGCGCACATGTTGTGCAAGACGTCTACTGGGGAGTAGTACTGACGCACACGTACGCACGTGATCAGTGCATGCGCACGTCCAAGCGCAGTGTGGCGGCCTAGCGTAAAGCTTCCATTGCATGATGTCCTTTTTCTTGAGAGTTGTGTCGCTGATGTGCATGATAAAAGCGTGTTTGGGAATTGCGGGATTATCAATCCATACACACCACGTAGCCGTGGGTTTAAGAGGCCTTTGATTGGATCAGCATAAAAGGCGTCGGGGTCACAGCAGAAAGCATGACCAACCTTGCTACATGCCTTCACACTGATATCGCTCTTATGCAACCGCAATATCTTGTCGGAGTCTGCATAGTTCGGATCCAGTTTTATCGCAGCACACGTTGATATATTTAACGCCGGTCTGCACCAATCGTGCACACGGGGGTGCATTGGTGGTTTACAAAAAATGAAGTCTATTGGTACCGTTGTGTCACGAAGTGGGATAAATTGTGACAAACCTCACTCATGGTAGTGTCTTTTACTACCATAGCCTAGTGGTCGGGCCCCAATTGCTACAATGGTAACGAAGCCTGACGTCTCAGGTTCAATTCCTGTAGGGGATCAAGGCAGATTCAAGGCAAAAACATTTGGGGCGGCTTGCCCTAGCCTGGGCGCGGGATCACGACCTGCGCGTCGAGCCAATTCAACCTAAGGCCGCGTGAGCGGTCGCGGCGCGATGGCAGGTCGCTTGGTGAGGATGGCCGTTCGGTCGGTCAAGACCGTTCGTGGGCCGGATCCAGCAGGCCGCGGGCAGACCGATTGTGCTACGATTGCAAACACGGCGACGTGGGCTAGTGCCTCATTGGATTATGAGGAACTCATGGGTTAAATTGGGGAGGAATGTCACGAAGTGGGATAAATTGTGATAAACCTCACTCATGGTAGTGTCTTTTACTACCATAGCCTAGTGGTCGGGCCCCAATTGTTATACGTAGCATGGTTTATTAACCAACCCAACTACTCATCACGGTAACAGCGGGCAATGGGTTGTGGTATGATCAACAAATAGTTACTGCGCTCTTCCATTGAAGTATAACATGTTGCTTGTTGTGTACATCTGGTTTAAACCGGCAATGATACGCATTGGTAATAGCAATTGCATTTTTAATCACATATGTAGTGTAGTGTACAGAATATGCACGTGATGTATGTGCAATGTTGTACCTTTCTGTTGATATAAGTGCAGATCATGAATGGTATAGTTCACAACAGATGGATTGGGGTCAATCAGTCAAGCAAGCAAGCACAACACAGCAAAGCTTAATATTACAGCACAAGCAAGGCAAAAACAACGGGATGGGGGGCCCCACTAAGCTATAGCTAAGTGCACTAGCTATAGACCGGGGGAGGAGTGTGGGTAGAGGGAAGGGGGAAGGGGCAGCAGCAAGCTGTAAAGGAAGCACCTGCAGAGCACCGCGGGGGGTATGTTAGGTTCCGCGTTATAGACAGCGGGAACGAGGACCGTGCAGCCCCTTAACTCTGCGGGGGTGTCAGCACTTGTGACTGTAGGGTGGCTGGTACAATTTTGGGTGAACGCGTACACCTGGTATGTCGCAGCTGCGGAGATGTCATCATGACATACACCGCCACGGGTAGTAATGGTGTGTGAGGCTCCTAGTTGACGACAGTTGTTCATTGCCAAGTTGTGAAACGATCTATGACTAAATACAACATAGATACCGGATTGTGATGAGGAGGAGTTGACGTCCCTGCTAAAGCGTAATTTATAGCGCCCTAATTGCTGGCTTACGTAGTTTGCGGCAAATGTCTGCACATTTCGTACTTTGCGCAAAGTCTTAATTCACATTTGCGATTGTAAAAGCTTAAGCACAAACGCCGTCTTGCATACATTTAATTCCAAAGCAACCCCCCTCTCCCCCCCCCCCCTACTTTGCGATTGCCGCCAATTTCCTGCGATGAAGCTGACGGATTGCTACTGACCTCGTAAAAGTTTGTTGTCTGCGTCAAATGGCGGCGATTGCCGGTATTGTACTAACAATCGCCGCCAAAAAATGCTAAATCTCGGCGGGTCATGCTAGAAAGGCATTTGCGGCGATGTTGAGACTTCAAGAGCCACGTCAGCGGACTTTACGCAAAGACCTGCAAATGCAAAGTACGCAAGTGTAAATGCCCTTTTTTTTTTTTAAGGCAACAACGACTAGCCATATGCTTACGTGCGGGCGAAAGAGCTTGATACGGCTGCCGCCCCCACCCTCTAGCGGCTAGCACGGCGTCAGTCTCTGTCGCGGCGACGCCGCTTAAGCCTGACACTGCCTACCACCATCCAATACGCCACTTTGCCGCCCCAACCCTCCGCTTACTAGTCACAGCTACCATAAACCCTATGTCACAGCCTAACAACGTAACGATCTACTAGGCATGACACGTTGTTTGAACTCTATATCACAGCTAAGCTTACCTCAAGTCACAGCCTAGTGGCGTGATAAACCATGCTAAGTGATTCACCTAGCATGAATTATTATATACAAATCACACATGAGCTGGCACGTTGTACATCACGTCCCTTACATAGTACAGATAAAAGCGAAAACCACAGATGTCAATGATGCATTCTTTCTTTCAACTAAAACAGTAGTAGGCGTGTTGAGCCTTACACATTCAATACAATGGAATCTCACTTATGTATTACTATATGCATTTTTTGCATGATAGGTAGCTTTTAAGGTATACATTGTAGTGTACACTTTAAGCAACGGTATTATATTGCATTCATGAATTACATACAAGCAACATATAATAGATGATACCACGCATCATATACTGCATCATAAGCATAGTTGTAGCTGCATAAAATATTAAACATTAACGTTGGTGTCAGAATACAATGCATAATTGTAATATATTTTACACGGTTGCCGTTAACATAGCGTGAGAAGGTTTGTAAATGTATTTTGCATTATCCGACGATGCCTAATCACGCTAGTTTAAAGTCAACCGTTATAGCCCGTGTTTGTGTTTTTGTGATGTCCGTCTCATTACCATTGTTGACACTTTGCAAAGGATGAGGCGTTCATTGTCTGCTACTGTTCATGACGTGGCTTGCACCCAATTTGCACCATGGCAATTTAGCGTGGCAACCAACCGTCGCTCTGCGATCGTGGCTTAGATCATTTGCACATATCTGCAAGCGAATCCAGATGATGTGGTCTTTAAGCTTGACGTTGTCAATGCATGCAGCACGGTTGACAGGACGGCTATGTTTGAGCTGCTGCGCACAAGTCCCTTCGCACATCCCATCCCATTCATGAGGCAGTTTTATGATTTTCCAACGGCATTGTTTTACTCCGGGGAATCAGGTGTTGTGCGCATTACTTCGTACACTGGCACTCAACAGGGAGGGTTGATAGCAGGGTTCTAGTATGCGCAGGTACACACCAATGCTGTGACTCGCACCATCTCTCGCTTCCCCACTGTGGCGATGCCGATGTATGCGGATGACAGTTTTTTGATAGAGGGCCCGCATCTGACGTAGCTAAGGCGGCAGAGGCTATTTGCGCTGCACTGGCTGCTGTTGATTTGATGGTGCGGTGGGACAAGTCAGTGCTTTCTAGTAAGTCGGCAATTCCGAGCGTGTTCTCATCGACAATGCGTGTGGAGTCAAATGGCTTTTATCCATTAGGCGTACTCGTACTTTTGGGGTCACCTTCTTCAGTTGTTGAGTTTTGTCAACGGACATTATTGGAGCAACAGCCATTATTTCTGCGCTACTCCGCATGTGTGACACACAAGTGGCCTTGTTGATTTTGACACGTTGTGTCGCCACACGCCCCTCGTACTAATGCGCATGATGGCTCCCATTCCGGCCTTCATTGCTCTGTTGTCCGGATTCATACCACTATTCGCGACACTTTCTTGATGTTGATGCACGCGCCAACCCTGCTCGATGTGTGTAAGAGTGCGCTGCTACAAGGGTGCTACACGTATCCGCAGCTGAAGGAGGCTCTGAAAACCAATCCTTCCTGAGCTGTGGCAGCAGCAGCAACAACAAGTGGAGCAAGGGCAAGGGCAAGGTCGGCCCCACCAACAGCAGCAAGGCCGGAGGCAAAGCTATAGCCAGAGTCGCGTTTATAGCTAGGGGTAACATTAACCTTCATGGCGAGCGAAACAGTCTTTTGGCTGAGATTAAAGACTTGCGCAACCGTAGAGATGAGTTGGAGGACCTCCTCAACTGTAACTTGCTGGCAACTTGCTCGGTCACTCGTCCGTTGCCTTTCAGGCGTTTCATCGAGGCGAACCACCGCTCACTCCCCCGCTCGCCACCCAGCCGGTCACCTTCTCCAGCTCCACAACGGACTCGAGTCAGCTCACCATCGGCAAGCCACCGATGCAGCCACTGCACGGCCGGACAACACCGCCGCTGCTTCAAGCTGTTGTTTGTGGGGGAGGTCCACTACCACAGAAGCGCCTCTCTTCGCACCAATAGCTGCTGCCTCAACAAGTATTGAGCTCCCTAACACCTTGCCCACGCTCACATCAGCAGCCCCAGCGAAAGAGCTAGCGGCAATTTTAGATTTCAGCACCATGGTGCAACGGAACAGGCCCCCCGCACCCCCAATATAGGGTAAAGTGCCCTAATTTCGGGCAGTGACCTGATTTCGGTCACGCCTGTTTTTTGGCTGCTGTAAGCGCTGTGGGCCGTCGATCGCGGTGAGGGTTTAGGAGCTGATAGATGTGGCTAACGCGCGTCTACTGGTTCAAACCCCATCCCGTTTGACCAAGTAGAGCGGCAGATTTTAATTTTTAAAAATAATTAGTTTAGGTAATCTGCTGAGTCATAGTCCTTAACTGTTATAACTTTTGGCTGTGAATGAGTTTTGAAGTGCGGTTTGTTGCTTTGTGTTAGTTTAGTAATGATGCAACTTCTATCAAAGTTTCATGCTGATTGGATAAGATTTGAGAAATATAATATGTCACCCCTCCTAAGTGCCGTAACACTTTAAGAGTTGGTGAAGGCTGTAACTTATGAGTGGCGCGGGCTTTTAAGTTGAGGATTTTCGCATTGTTTTAGTTAGTACGTAAGGCTGCTTATCATAAAGTTTCAGCTTAGTTAGATGAGTTACAAAAAAATTAGTATGCCACCCCTACCGCAACAATCGTAAAGTGCAAGCTTGTGCAAGTTGTATGAGTTAGCATCTGGACGGTGGCTTGCTGTTGTGGTTGTGTTAGTGTTGCCAGGCAAGCATAGGAGCGGTGGGCTTGCAATGCACGCGTGCAAGTGAGGTGAGCAGGGTTGAGGGCACACGGGGGTAGTGAGAGACAAAGTTGCATTCAAGTTTACAAGCAAAGCGCCTATGCCAACTCAAGTACGTTGCACTATGCTATGCCTATGCTATGTTCTTCTACCGTTTGGCTCAGACCAAGGTGTCATCATTGCCAAGTTGTTGTTGCTGTTGCGGCATTCATCGTGCCTTATAGTCAGGCACCGTGCTACTCATAGGTGAGGAAACGGGTTACCAACAAGAGCGTGCAGCAGCGACTAAAAGAGGTGCAGAGCAAGCCCAAGAGGGGACCATACATGAACAGGAAGGCCCGGGAGCAGCTGCTGCCTCAAGTAGAAGCTGCCATCCAAGCTGTGTAGCAAGGGTGCATGAGTGCACGAGCTGCAGCCAGGGAGGTGGGGCTGCCAGAGTCCACCTTCCAGGACTATGTGGAGGACCCTGCACGTGTGCAACAATACAAGTAAGCTGCAGTGCAACACTGTGCATGTGTAGTTGCTGATTGTGCTATGCATGGCAACACTGTGCAACACACTTACTACTATACTGCAGGGGGACAGGGCGACCTACCTTGCTACACGATAATGAACAGATGAAGCTGGTGGAGCTGCTGACTTACCAAAACGGCATAGGTTGTGCTATGACAAAGTATGATATTCAACTTCACGTTGCCAAGCAACTCTGCTACGACCCCAGAAAAGACCAATTTAAGGATGGCATACCTGGCAAGAGATGGGTGAGGAGCTTCATGAAGAGGCATAAGTTAAGCAAGAGACAAGCAGAGCCAGTGGACGCCAGCAGGAGGACGTCTTTCAAACGATGGATAGTGAAGGACTACTTCAAGCATTTGAAAGAGGTGCTGGAGGTGATGAAGATTGGGCCTGACAGGATCATATCGTGTGACGAGATAGGAATTGAGATATGTGCCTGCATCCTGCCTCGTTTGCTGACAGCTTTCTCCCGCCACAAAAGGGCGGAAAAAGGTTGACAGCCGCCTCACTGTGGCGGGAGCAGGCAGCTGTCAGAGCCAGCAAGGCCATCACCCTACATCCGCCACACCACGGTGATGGCCGACGCCATTCTGCCTGCTACCCAGGCAAATGGGTGACCGAAATAAGGTCACGGGTCGATTTGACCTGCTGGGATTACACATGCCCACTTGGCGCGCCATAACCAATGCTATACTGGTCAAAATGTACGTAATAAAATATACACGTGTAGCCAATTCGATAAGCTACACATCACTCACTAACATCACCTTAAAACCAAACAGCCTGCTAGCTATGATAGGTTAAACCTTATTTGCCCGTTTTAGGGCACTTTACCCTACACCAATTTGGCGGCTGACGTGGAAAGGCACATGCAGCGTTAGGGCCAGATGCAAACCGCTTGGCGTCGCTGCCCGTGACTTTGGGTGGTGTGGGACGTTGGTGTGCAGCTGCCGTTGCACCGGCGGCGTTCATATGTGGTTGAGGTTGGTGGGCGAGTGTGATGCGTCGGCGCTTGGAAAGTGTGCGTTACGACAACAGTTTGGGGGTTGCTATTGTTGATGTCGCTGTGAGAGACTTGCCTATTTGTCACGACCTGCACCTCGCTGCGTGCGTAATACCACCCAATTCATTTCAGCTGATAGCATTCGCGGCATTGGCGACCTCACAGAGCAGACATCTACAGCATGACCTGACTTCATGCATTGATGCCAGTACACGAGCTTCCTTTCATTTTAGCCAGCAGCCACTGGCACGTGGCACGGCGACGTGCACCGCCTGCAGACGGCAGCGGGCATTGGTGCAGGTGCTTGGGTGTTGGCGGTCCCTGTTCGTAACGACTTGCAAATGACTGCTGCTTAGTATCGCACTGCAATGCGTCACTCTTGGCTTTGCCACACCCTCGGCTGGCGCACCGTGCACGGTGCGCCAGCAGAGGGTGTGGCAAAGCCAACATAAATGCAGCATTCGATTTTGCGCGTGTGGTCATTGGTAGCTGAGTGCAAGGATTGCTCGCTTATCTATGTGCATGCGGGACGGGCACCGCATAGATACTCATGACGCTCTTCGCGACACCTTCGCTGCGGTCTTACGGGAGGTGAGTTACGTCGTGATGTGAGGTGACGGGCGTGTTGCTATTGTTGGAGCACAAGCAGCAGGGGAGGCGTAAGGACAATGTGGCTTGCGAGTCAGGCAGCGACTGTTGCATGCTGTTGGACGTGACAGTTACGGCTTGCCGGCCACGTCCGGGTGTGGAGGCCATGGCAGCTGAGCGCGAGAAGAAGGCCAAGTACCACGACCACGCCGATTCCGACATTCATCCCTTTAGCTGCTAATGCCTCGAGAGTCATGGCTGGCTGGGAGCACCGGCTGTTGACCTGTTGTCCATGTGCACTTGACGTTTGGCTGATGCACGCGAGTTGGAGAGTCGCTTCATTCAGCGGTTGGTCGCTCAGTTCGGCCAGCGTGTCCCCGTCATCCTGCAGCGTCCTCAGGCATCCACTATCTTGGCTTTCTCAGCGGGTGATGTACGGGCAGCCCCATCACGAGACGCTAGGCCGGCTCACGATGCGATGTGGCGGGCATGACTTTATCAGACTTGGTGTAGCAGGCATTTGCTGTACCTAGTAGTTGTATGTAGGTAATTATTGGACCCATGCTGTCCGTACCCATGTAATGTATCGTCGTTTACTATAGCCCGTCTCAGCTAGCACTCGCTGAAGCAACATAGCTGAAAGTAGAGATGCTAGACAACATGCTTTCAAGCAAGACAACGAGCAGGCACAGAAAATGGTAGGGCTGTGGTTGAGGCAGCGAGTGGCAGCACACAGACCGACTAAGCGCCCACCCAAGTAAATACCTAGTTGGTCAAATATTGTACAATGCATTTGTCCAACAAAAACCGTGCAGCAACCATAGCTGCACTGCTGCACACTATGCGTTGCAGCGCGATATATACATGTACAAGTTCAATGGTGTAGCGCATATCGATGGCCAACACTTGGTTCACTTAGTTCTCTGCCGCTTGAGAGCGCTGGGACATGCAAAGACCAGATCATCATCTTCCTCGAATTCCAGCATGCATACCAGCTCCGGCTTCTTGATAAGCATTCTAGCGACCAACAACCCGCTTATTGACCAGGTTTGAAACAACCGGGACTGCTTCCCAATATACCGCCCTGAGCAGTACATTACAAACATGAACTCCTGTACTTGTGAGACATCGCCTCAAAGATGCACTCAAAGCATATGCGCACCTGTTACCCCATCATAGTACTCCGGCCAACCATCTTCCTGTATCTTTTTCTCCATGACAGCTACCGCCCGTTCTGCAAGCTCCATGCGCTTGGTCTTCGCGCACGCCGCCGCAAGCAGCCAGATCAGAACAGGCCAGTTGCCTCCATTGTGATATGACCACGGTGTGTTCTTTGGGTCATTGCCGGTAACGATCCGCCACTCTTCACCCTCAATTGCGGGGTACACAAGCTTCCTGTAACAGATGGGTTACAAAACATGCGCAGTTGCCTCAACCACTAACAAGTACAATAGCAACAAGCACCACTGCGCACGTACATCGGCATGTCTCCAACCAGGTCGTCCCATTTAATCTCAATGAGGTCCATAATGGCTTGAGCCTGTTCGGGTGTAGCCAGAGCACTAACAATAGCCATGAGGTTGCCCAGTGTGAAGAAACGAAAGTCCATCTGCAGCATGGCAATGATTCATAGCAAGGGCAATTACTGTTAGCAAACAACTACTGCTAAGTGATCTGCCTAAGTGCGTGCAAGTGTGTCGTAGGGGCGTACGGGCAGTAGCAGACAGCAGAGCATGCAAGCTGGCCGGACACTTGGTGCATGCTTGAGGACATACCATGCCTGGTCCAAGGTTGCCAATGAAGTACCTAGCATGAGTCACGCTGTTAGCAACATCTGGCTTAGGAGCATCAGGATGATCGCTACCATTCACTTACCCCCCTTTGTCTGGCATCCACGTCATTAGCCAGGAAGGAATGGAGTCTGCATACACATTGAACTTATTCTCCGCGTCATTACTGTACTCTTCAGTGGCAAACCGGTAGATACGGTTCAAAGCCTTCTTGTCCAACCAGTAGTACTCCTGTCATTGGTGGTTGTTGCATATGCAAAAAAATAGCAAGGGTAGCACAGACATGATAACCACCCAGCTCTGCTGAAACATGCGATGGCTTGCTTTCACGTGTTGTAATATTACCTATAAAACCGTAACTTGCAAACCGCACAAAGTCAAGCACTAGTGTGCAGCCACACTGCTCACCCGGATGTGAAAGGAAAGGGCGCTGGTGCGATTCTCCACCAGGTTGCGCATGTGCTCGCATTCACCATCCTTTTTCAGAAGAACGCGGGCACATCGCAATGCAGCATAGTACAGCGACTGAATCTCAAGCGGGTGTCCAGCTAGCCCCATGCGGCGATCAATCATACAACAACCATCCGTGGTTAGAAGTGATGGAAACCTGTGCAAACGGGGCAACACCATGGTCAAGGCATTGCATACTTGCATCACTACCACTGCAACATATCATAGCAAGCTTACATGTCAAATTTGTTGCTGACACACAACTTCAAAATTAGATTCATCCCTTGTTGAAACTCTGGTCGGTCTGCAAGCTCTGACTTGCCAGTTGTTTGGCAGTACGCTCTCAACAGGATGAACCACCACAACCCGGAGTCCACCGGTGCCACGCGCCCAATCGCAAGCTCCCCGAAGTCTGCCTCCAATGTCTCTTCACCATTCTTGTCTTTGGTCACCTTGAAGCTGGCTGGCATGATGCCTGCGAGGCAAAGTGCAAGTCAATGTGGCGTCACACATGCGACTGACTTGTTCTAAGGTCACAACAAAGTGTGTTACCGTTTTCAGGAATGAAGCAGTCAATAGGCTCATGCTCGGAGCTCTGCATGCACAGCGTATGCTTCAGAAAGTTCTCCACAATCTCTGGCATCCCCACCATCATGAAGGCTAGCCCGGACGACACAAAGTCTCGCATGAAGACCTGCGAAACCCACCGACAGTTTGAAAAGACTGTTTGCTTGTACACCACCAACAACATACAGCCTCATTGCCGCATGTGCATGACCTGGTCGTAGTTGAGGGAGTCCGCTGTAGGGTCCTTGGCAGCAACTGTGCCCACAGGCATGCCCTTGAACATCATCATCGCGGACTGAAGCAGGTTCCAGGCCTCCTTAGCAGCAGGGCTCAGGTCGCTCAAGTCCTCCAGCACAGTGCCATTGGAGTCTTTACCATTCTCCTTGTCTTTACCGTTCTCCATTGCTGATTCTTGCAGTTGAGCACGCAAGCTTGTATTGCTGAAACGCTGGAGTGCGGCCTACCCACCGTCACAGCATGCAGTTTACTCACTTAGCACGTCACTGCCAGGAGAGTGTGGTCAGTGCCCGCACTACTCCAATGTTCAATCCAGCTGCTTTCAAAAGCTTATCAACAAGTTGATACTATGCCTAGCTGATTTGAGGAGACGGTCACCTCAGGCTGACTCTTCGTTGGGCGCAGAGTGATCACCACACCAGTCACTGCATGGCCCAATGCAGGCACAGGTTTGCTTCACGCACGCCGCGGCGCACTCGCAAGGTGATCAAGTGTTGGAGACAAAGTGTACCAGCTCTCCACTAGGACAGCCATGTGACTGACCTGGCCACCGCCGTCGACGACACCGCCGCCGACGGCACTGACACACTTGCAAGCAGCGTACCGTACAGGCATGAACCATTGAACGCACTTAAGTGCAGTACACGAACCTAAAAATCTGCATTGCATTGTTACGCAGTGATGCGTTCAGTGCCGTAATGCCTGCTGTTCAAGCATTGACAGAAGTGTCGATGTCAGCGACGAGCAATTGACATCACACTGGCTGTGATATCTTTACAGTTTAGGGTTTCGGGGCGGTGATATGCATGGCTGTGTTGGCATTGTGGTGGTTGCTGTTGGCGGCGGTGGTGGCCGGTGTATGATAAGAGCTTGTCTGTTAGGAGTCTCTCATGGCCGCAGATAAGGAGGATAATGAGGAGAAGTTGGTTGGTCCCGCCCCGGGGGATAAGCGGCCGAGAGAGGTGAAGGAGGAGGCTGACGCGGTGGCCTCTGCTGAGGATGCGGAGAAGGCGGTGGTAGAGTCCGCTACAATTGTCAAACATGAGCAGGATGAGGACGACGATGCCATGGTTGGCCCAACCCTTCCACCGCCCGCTAAGAAACATAAGCGCCTGGAGTTTGAGCAAGTGTACCTTGAGGCGCTCCCCTGCGCAGCAATGTCGGTGCTAGTTGCGTGTCATTTCGGTCATGCGATACGAGGATTCTGTGAGGATGTGGTATTGTGTATGTGGCACCTGATTAACATTTGTCATAGTTCACATTGGCTTTGCAATGGTGTGCAATGGTGTTGCTGTGTGGTTACCCTTGGCAATGTCAGATATTATTGTGGCCGTTATAAGGAACGCATGCATGTTTAATCCTCAAACCACTCGAACATTACTTGTGTAGTGTTTACCTTCTCAATTGCTGCTACATTACCTTACTTTATGGTTGCATGCAGGTATGAGAAAAGCTACATGCATCGCGACGTGGTGTCACACGTAGCTGTCGCCTCCACGGAGTTCTTTATCACTGGCAGTGTAGACGGTGAGCAGATGCTCAAAGCTGCGTGCTATTCGTGCAAGGCACGAATAGCACCAGCAACTGTGCAGTTACATTTCTGTGCGAATGATTCATAGCAGTGCAGGACACCTGAAGTTCTGGAAGAAGAAGCCGATTGGCATTGAGTTCGTAAAGCATTTCAAGTCACATGTCGGCGCCATCACAGGACTTGCGGTATGTCACGGATTTATTATGAAGCTTGGTTATGGTCAGGGTGCATTGCACGTAGGGGGAGGGAGACTGTTAGCTCAAGGAGGCGAGTACTCAAAGATCCAACCGATGTGCACAAAATTTGAACATGCCCTGCGTTATGCAATGCATGCGCATTGGTCGTCGATGCGCTGTGCCAGTTTGCTGTGATGCATGCGGATTGCTAGCCAAAAATTGTTCACGATCTTGTAGTCAGGACAATCAATATATATATATATATATATATATATATATATATATATATATATATGCTGGCAGCTGCGGCTGCAGAGGTTGCTACCAAAAAATGAGAAGAAGGTGTCATGCCGTCCAGCAGCATGGAGTTCTATCCGCCCTTAGCTTTGCTCGCATAGTTGCTTGCAATTTAGCTGACCGACCGATTTGCAGATCAGTCATGACAGCACCCTTTGTGCCACAATTGCAGAAGACAAGTCAGTGAAGATCTACGACGTTATCAATTTTGACATGATTTTGATGCTGCGCCTCAAGTTTGTCGCAAGTGCTGTGGAATGGATATACCGCCGTGGTGAGGCGCAGGCCAAGCTTGCGGTTGCCGAGAAGGACTCACCGAACATTCACGTCTACGACGCCAGATTGGATGGCAATGAGCCTTTGCACATGTTCAGTGTTCACAACAGCCCAGTTGTCCTTATGCGCTACAACAAGGCACATGAGGCTGTTGTCTCAGCACATGCGGATGGTGTGTTGGAGTACTGGTCATCAGCAGATTACAAGTTTCCATCAGACAGGTAACCACACACCGAGTCTTAGTTGCCATTGCTTGTGGTCGAGCTTTGCACTGAACCAACAATTGCTGTGAAACCTCTCAGGGTGAGGTTCAAGTTCAAGTTGGATACAGATTTATTTGCGCTAGCTAAAGCCAAAACGCATGCCACTGCTCTGGAGGTGAGCATTTGCTGATACGCTGGTGGGAGGCCGGCATGTATGTCAAGTTTATGTGTCACAGTTCTCAGCTTTCTGCGTTCCAGGTCAGCGCTGATGGCCGGCAGTTTGCTACTGTTTCCCCAGACCGCCGCGTTCGCGTTTTCATTTTTGGCACCGGGAAATTGAGGCGTACATATGACGAGTCGCTAGAGGTGGGTACAATTTGGATGTGGGCATGATTTGGCCAAGTTCTCTCAGCTGATCAACTCTGCTGGTAGGTTGCCCACGAGTTGCAGCGCAGCGGTTCAGAATTGTACACGCTAGAAAGCATAGATTTTGGTCGCCGGATGGCCATGGAAAAAGAGATGGAGACCTCTGAGGAGGCGGTGTCACCCAATGTTGTTTTTGATGAGAGTGGAAACTTTATTCTATATCCAACATATCTTGGGTGAGTTGACTGTTACTGGTAGCAAAATTCGATCATGCATGTGCAGCACTGGTCGTGAAACAAACAAGGGCATTGCTCATCATTGTGCATATGTTGGACCACAGAATCAAGGTTGTGAATTTGCTTGAAAATCGCTGTGTGAAGATATTGGGCAAGGTTAGTGGTACTTTCAGCCAGCATGCATCAGCCGCCACCACCTGTGGGTCACGTATGTAATGTGGGCAGGTAGAGAATACAGAGCGTTTTCTGCGAGTTGCGTTGTTTCAAGGGGGTTACAAGAAGCCCACAAAGGTTGGATGAGACCGCACTCCTTTGCAGCTCGCTGCAACTGTACCAATCTGTATATATGACACTGCTTTGTATGCTTGCCAGGTCCGTTCAGCCTCGGGTGCAAGTACTGATAAGAAGATTTCCTCTGATCCAACCTTAATTTGTTGTGCATATAAGAAGCACCGCTTCTTCTTGTTCACGTAAGCAATCCACGCCTGTCAAGCTGGAGCACCCAACTCGAGTAGGGCGGTGCTTGTCATGAAGTCTAGCTCACATTTTCATGCCTGTACAGGCGTAGAGAGCCGGATGAGGCTGAAGGCGAGGATGCCAATAAGGTTGGTGATGCAGCATCTGCCTAACCATTGTTGAACATTGTTCAACTGCTGACATGACAACTGCTCGTCGTGTGTTCACTGCTGAGTACGAAGGCTTTTCTCTTATGACAGGGTCGAGACGTTTTCAATGAGAAACCCACAGCTGAGGAGTTGATGGCAGTCACTGAGGTCTCACAGCCCCTTTCTGCCAACCTTGCAAGTGGGGCGGTACGTGACCTCAGGACCTCAGGATTACTGTCTCAATCTGTGAAGTACTGTACACATGGTTGTTGCATGTGTCTGATGTTGTTGCTCTGCGCAGATTCTACACACCACCATGGGTGACATCCAGGTAAAGCTCAATCCTGTGGAATGTCCCAGATCTGTGGAGAACTTCACTGTTCACAGGTGAGTTAGTTGAGACATGCAAGTGTATGGTCATCAAAACAGTGCAGATGCGAAGACCCAAATTTGACATTGCGTCTCCTGTTCGGTACAGCCGCAATGGATACTACGACAACCTCATCTTTCATAGAGTCATCAAAGGCTTCATGATACAAACCGGTGATCCCTTGGGTGATGGCACTGGAGGCACATCAATCTGGGGCCATGAGTTTGAAGACGAGTTCCACCGCAGGTAGGCAGCCTTGCTGGTTTTCGTGTAGTTGAGGGTCTTTGCAGCTTTGCAGCTCTTCATGATGTGTGCCACTCCAATTTCAATACCCTTTTGCCTGCAGTCTAAGGCATGACCGGGGGGGAGTGCTCAGCATGGCGAATGCTGGCCCGAACACGAATGGTTCCCAGTTCTTTTTCACCACAGTGCCGACACCATGGTTGGACAATAAGCATACGGTGTTTGGCCGTGTGGTCAAAGGCATGGACATTGTGCAGGTCAGTAGCATCAGTTTGTTGTATGGGGTCGTTCAATAGTTGTTCTGACACTCACTTCTGGCATGCAGGCTATCGAGAAGGTTAAAGTTGATAAGAAAACCGACAAGCCATTTACTGATGTGAAGATTGTCAGTATTACACTGCTGTAAGTAGTGTACACACACTGTAGGCAGCACCACTTCCAGGCCAGCAACCCGCTGGCAGTGGCTGTGCATGCCACATATTTCCACTACCAGAGCAAATATTGACCATGTGTTTGCTGGATGGAAGTATGCTACACAGACTGCAGCTTGTGTGCTCATTGACATGCAGTTCGCAACAATTGTTGCAAACTGCAGATGTCCTTGTCCTGTACGCGTTTACTGGACAAGACGCACCCCCACTTGACAAGTGTGGTTGTGCATGTCGTTGTGCGTGCTTAACACCAAGGGCGTGGGCCAGCCTGTATGCTTGTTACACACTTTGCATATGCATTGCACTACCTTGTGATGGCATGGTAACATGCATGGGCAAGGTCACGTGTTTTGTGGATGCGTGTCCCTGTGGAAGCAGATGGGTGGGCATTGTTGGGGCGGGTGTCCTCTCGGGTAAAGCGGACCGGAGCAGGCGGTTGAGGGTGTAAGCTGGAATGTTGTCGAGGCACAGATGATGCTTACGGTCGGCAACATCTGCAAGCTGAGGACGAACCTATACCTACCCTACTGTGGAACATAATGCCAAAGCACCATGGAGTGCTACGTATGGTAGCGTGAAGTAACCATGTGTTTATAACTAGGGTACATGCCCATATGCGTAAGTCAACAAGCCACCCCCTTTGAGCATGGAGGCAGTGCCTGCAGTAGTGGTCAGCTTAGCGCGAGTGCGGAGGACCGTTAATGCGACAGTCGTCACACCAATAAGCTTCCACCGGCACCTTGCGCTTTGGAGGGTCGAGACAATGGCAGTGCTGTTAGCATGAGCATGTCTTGCACACTGCTCAGCCCAGTCAGCTTGTAAATTGGCTAAGGCATGAGTCTTAGAGATACTGCTACTAGTATGAGCTGATATCGATCAGTCATAAGTCTGTAGCAAATATCGTGTCCACTACGCGGAGTATGACCAAGCAGGAGACTCCGGACTTGCTCATGAGGCTTGCGCAGCTTGACGCAGCCAACGCCTTGGGAGATCGGCGAGAACTCTGCATATACCAAGCCTTAGGAGGTGGCTTAGCTGGTTGGAAAGCTTTGGCTGTAAGCTAGACAGCTAAGCTTGCATATTGGCAATCTGTTGAGTATAGCTCACGCGGTGCTTGCTAAAGTAGACATGTGTAGTTTGGCTGGTATAAAGGCCAGCGGAATTAACAAGTTGTTGGTTCGGATGAAACTTTTTTTTGCAAGCCTTGTGTGCACGCTTCGTGTGTATGTTGTAACGGGAGCAATAATAATAGGGGTATTATTGCTACCTAAATAACACATTTTGTATGAATAAGTATTTAAATATGCTTATTTATACCTCTTTTCTACGGTTCCTCGCTTATTAAAGGCTATGATGCTTTATCATAGCTTAAATAAGTCCCAATGGGTGTAGAACCGCTTATTCAAGCCTATTTAGTGTCACATTCGGTAATGTGATCACTATCTCGTTAGGTACCTTACGATAGGTATCTTTGGATAGGTACCTTATCGATAGGTACCGTATCTGAGCTGTGATTGGCTCACGCTAGATTTCCTAACTACCCTATCTGTAGGGTCGATGTCTAGTTGTGAGTTGATTATCGAGAGGTATATAGTTGACATACTCATGATATAAAAGGTCACATCAATCTGATGTGGGGACTTTCAGTTCTCTGCTCAGTGGCGGCCACGCCGTTGAAAGGCTTGTCATATGCGGTGTGGGTGTTGGGGTAGAGGATTGAAAGGGCATCACCGGCGACGGTGGTGCTGTTACATTGGTATCCAGAAGCTGGGGGGTGACGTGGGTACTTATAGGAGGCGGCGACCCGCTTTCGGCCAATGAGAAGGCGTCGGCGGCGGCCTCTTTTTCGTCCACGCAGCCCAAGCTTCAAGTTCGCTTCCCTACGCTACCTCCACGTTGAAGCCACCTATCAAAGAGGCGGCCTCTCCACGTGTGAGGTACCATCACACGTCGGTGACTTGCCTGCTTGCCTGCTTGTCAGCTGCTTGCCAGGTGCTTGCCAGGTGCACGTGTGTACTTTCATGCACATCACACAGTGGCTTGCCAGTGCACTATCATTGCTTGCAGTGATTGCCTGTCATTGCATGCGGTGATTGCGGCTTGCTAGTGTGCCATCACTGTTTGTCACACTTAGTGCACTACCATTGCTTGTAGTGATTGCCTGTCATTGCATGTGGTGATTGCTTGTCATTGTGTGCTTGCCAGTGCATGTCACAGTTAGTCACCGTACGGCTTGCCTGTTGCATGCCTGTGATGTACCTATGACCTGTCAGCGGCTTTGCCGGGTCGTTTGACCCGGGTCCGTAAGTTCCAAACCAAACTGTTCCCAAACCCTCCCCCTCTGGTTTCGGCCTGGAGATCGGGACTTGGTTAGGACAGTTGTGGGAAGGTTTTTGGACAATCTGTTCCCAAACCCTGTTAGTCTGAAACCCTCCCCCTCTGGCTTCGGCCTGGAGATTGGGACTTGGTTGAGGACAACACAGGGTTAGGACATTCTGGTCCCACTCAGACTTGTTCCGTTTGGTGACACTCCAGATCCAACCTTTCCTATTTTGGGACTGGTTTGGACTCTGTTTGGGACTTTTACAACTTGGGGTCATTTTGATCCTCTCGCTGAACCTGGTCCATTGGTGAGGTTCTCACCATCCCATTCTGCCTGTTTTGCAGACAAATGGAAGAAAACTCGGTGCCCACCTCAAAAGGGGATAGCTCGGAAAAAGAGCAACCTTCCCGTGAGGAGGAATTTCCATCCATGGAAGATATTCCGAATCCGGATGATGCACCTGATGAGTCTCAAGCTGCTAAAGCTGCGGAAGCTTCAGTGGATGATAGATCACCTTCTATATTCCCTGAGTTTTCTATTCGCATGACACAGCAGGACTTGATGGAGCATTTCCTTAGCACCTATGATCAGGACCCTCGTGAGGCAATTGTCTCATTCGTGAACTTTCTCTTCCTATTGGCAGAAAAAGTTTTAAAGCTCACCACCTTTATGGGGCGAGATTGGGAGGGGCAGATGGGTGAAGGCAAATGTGTTCTGAATATGATTGAGCGTCTGCAACGTGCTGACGGTGGTCCACCTGTTCAAGCACTTGCTCGTCCTGCCGAGTTTGTTCCCAACAAGCAAGCGGCCATCTTCGACTGGCTTGTGAAGTTGCGACACTATGTCAACTCCCTTCACATTTCTGAGGAGGGGAAATTGCGTGTAGCTGAGTTGCTGATCCCAAACGATGCTCTGGCAGAGTGGTACCGCCGTAAGCAACGGGATACAAACCTCAGGCGGGAAGTAAATCAGTTGTGCTTTTTCATGAAGCAGCGCTATGGTGGCGCAGATCCTGCCCAGGTTGCTCGCAACCAGCTGCACAACCTGCGTCAGAACGGGCGTCCGGTTCAGTAGTATATTCAGTTGTTTGTCAGCAAGATAAATGCTGGCAAACTACCTATCAGTGATGCTGATCAGCTGGATATGTTCAGGCGTGGCTTGGACACAGATCTCGTGCAGCATGTGGCCGTCAACCCCGCGAGTTTGCAAGAGTGGGCCTCGACGGATTTACCAATGCTGATGCAGATGGTTGCTGCTGTGGACAGTGTAAAGCGCTCTCACGCCAACATGCAAACCACGGCAAAAGAGGCAGCCCCGGTTTCAGCTGCAAAGCGCCCGGCCACTGACAACAAACCTTTTGTGAAAAAGGCGAAACCATCTCATCCTGCTGGCCCCTACAATGCGGCCAAATCCATCATCACTTGCAGTTTCTGCAAGAAGACAGGTCATGGGGAGGCTAAGTGCTATGCAAAACAGAATGCACAGAAGGCCAAGCAGCAGAGAGACAAGAAATAGGAATTGTTCGTGGTTGGTAGCTTAGTTGAGCAGAACGACTTTAAAAACTCTGTACTTCTTGATAAAGTTTCCTCTCTTTGTGATGTATCAAATGTATGAACTAATATGAGCACACCACCTGTGTTGAGAAATGCAAACGGTTGTGTTTTAATTAATGTTCCATTCTCTGAATTAGTAACTGCTGTTAAGCACTTACACAAGTTGCAATTACAACATGCTGTCACTGCATGTGTAGTTATCCCTCAATATCATGGCCCGTGGTCGCGATTGTTGAAAGGGGGAGAAGTAATCGTGCAACTCTCACGCAAAGATACAGGAGCTTGACCGTTGCAAGTGATCTTTATCAAGTCTGCTACCAATCACGGCACTCCGACATTAGCTACATTTGATGGTCACTCAGTGCCACTCAAATGGAGATTTGAGAGTCAACTGATGGGTACACCATGTACAGCATTGCTTGATACTGGTGCAAACCATAACTTTGTTGAACATGCTTGGGTGAAACGTAATAACATTCCTTTCACACCGGTCACGTCGTATGTACGTGCTGCTGGTTCCACTCTCAATGCAATGGGAGAGGTAAAAGGGCGTTTTGTTATTAATGGCCATAAAACCCGACCAGCCTTCATCGTGGTGGATATTAGTATCCCCGGGGTGAATGTTGTTTTAGGGGAACAATGGCACACTGAAGCAGGTTTACAATTAGGCTCTCGAGCCAATACGCACCTTTCGTAAAGGGAAACGTAGGATGACTTTAACAGCATCTGCACTTGCATGTATACCTCGCGATAATGTACCGCTCCTCTCTGCTATGCAATTGAAACGTTGCATGCGTAAACGTGAGGAAGTATACTTACTGCACTTACGACAGGTGGAAACACCTGCTGAACAGGCTATCAGTGACCCTGTGGTGCAGTCACTTACGGAACAATATGCAGATGTATTTCAGGATGAACTCCCAGAGTTGCCTCCCGATCGAAACATACATCATACCATTCCGTTAGAGGAGGGGGCAAAGCCACCTTGGCGGCCTATATACAGGCTAAGTCCCTTAGAACACGCGGAGATGGAAAAACAGCTCAAAGAGTTATTGGACAAAGGTTTAATAACAAAGAGCATATCTCCTTTTGGTGCACCAATTTTGTTTGTGCCCAAAAAGAATGGCAAGCTACGCATGTGTATTGATTACCGTGCGTTGAACAAGGTCACTGTGAAAAACAGATACCCTTTGCCTCGGATTGATGATTTCTTTGATAAGCTGTCAGGTGCAACAGTGTTCAGCACGCTGGATTTGACCAGTGGTTATCATCAAATCAAAATCCACCCGTCGGATATACAACAAATTGCATTTCGCACCCCACTAGAACACTTTGAGTATAAAGTGTTACCATTTGGGTTAACAAATGCACCAGCTACATTTCAAACAGCAATGAACGCGGTATTTGCTGATGAATTGTACAAGTTTGTACTGGTATATCTAGATGACATTATTGTGTTCAGCAAAACCCGGGAGGACCACCACAAACATGTGGAATTGGTTCTAGCTAAGTTACGCGAACACAAATTCTATGCCAACCTGTCCAAATGCAACTTTGCAAAGGATGAACTACCCTTTTTAGGGCATGTGATTGGCAAAGAAGGATTGAAACCAGATCCTCAAAAGGTGTGTGCGGTAAAGGATTGGCCGCCACCCAAGGATGTACATCAGTTACGTGCTTTCTTCGGGCTAGCCAATTATTTCCGCAAGTTCATGCGAGCAAATTCTGGCATGGCAAATTCTTTAACATCTTTACTAAGAAAAGATGTTAAATTTGTGTGGACGGAGGCACACGAGGTTGCTTTACACGCATTAAAGATGCATTAACACAAGCCCCTGTGTTAGCCTTCCCCGACCACACCAAGCCTTTTGTGGTGATCAGTGATGCTTCCACCATTGGGTGTGGGGCAGTCCTTCTACAAGATGACAGACCATGTGCATATGAAAGCAGAAAGTTCATTCCTGCTGAACGTAATTACACAACCACTGAGCAGGAATTGCTCGGGGTGGTGCACGCGCTGCGCACATGGCGTTGCTACTTGGAAGGGGTGGAGTTTTCAGTGATTACTGATCACAACCCGCTCACATTCTTTCATACGCAACAAAATCTGTCGAGGCGGCAAGCTAGGTGGAATGAATTCATTTCTCGTTTCACTTTCACTTGGCAATACCGTCCGGGTCGCACCAATGTGGCGGATCCACTAAGTCGCAGCCCTGCTCTTTTGGCACTTACGCGCTCTCGAAGTACGCGTAATGTACAACAGCCTGAAGATCCTTTCTTAAAAGAAGTGTCCACAGGTTATAACTCAGATGATTGGTTTAGCAGTCAAACCAACTTGCAACAGCTTACTGCTGTTAGCAATCTGTAGTATAAAGGGGAGCAGTTGGCAATTCCCAACTCGGGCGACTTGCGTAAGCAATGCTTACATTCAGTGCATGATCCGCCGTATGCTGGGCATTTGGGGAAACACAAAACACTCAAATCTGCGCAACAGTTATACTGGTGGCCGTCAATGTCAGCTGACGTGGATCAATATGTTCGCACATGTGACGTGTGTCAACGTAATAAGCCACTACGACAAAAACAAGCGGGATTGCTTAAACCATTGGCAATTCCAGCACAAAAGTGGGATAGTGTCAGTATGGATTTGATTACTGACCTACCTGAAACAGCAGCTAAATACACTGCTATTGTGGTTTTTGTCGACCGTTTGACTAAAATGGTGCATTTTGCCCCGTGTTGCACAACTGTAAGTGCACGGGACTTGGCACACTTATTTGTGTCCACGGTCTTTCGCGTTCACGGTATACCGCGTGAACTTGTCACAGATCGTGATCCTCGTTTTGTCTCCAAGTTTTGGCGAGAAGTCTGTGAATTGTTGGGGGTAAAACAAAGCATGTCGACTGCTTTCCACCCGCAAACGGACGGTCAAACTGAGCGAGCAAATCAAATACTGGAAGAAATGCTTCGCTACTATGTGGCTCCCAATCATGCAGATTGGGACATGTACTTGCCAATGGCAGAGTTCGCTGTGAACAACGCGTGGCAAGAAAGTGTAAAGGAAACCCCATTTTTCTTGAATTATGGGATTCGCCCGAACACACCAGCGTCATTGCGTGTACCTCGCCATGCCGTGACTGTACCAGCGGCAAAGGAATTTGCCACTAATATGCAAGAAAATTTGGCTCGAGCCAAGCTGTGTCTGTCAGAAGCACAGGACAGGCAAAAAGCTTATGCTGATACACATCGAAAAATGGCCACTTTCGATGTCGGCGATAAAGTTTTGCTTAATGCAAAAAACATAACCATCAAAGGTACGGGTGCTCGCAAGTTGCTGCCCCGATGGTTAGGTCGTTTCTCTATCACTGATAGAGTTGGTACGCACGCTTATCGACTGCAATTGCCCCCAAGTGTGCGTGTACACAACGTGTTTCATGTAAACTTGTTGAAACCTTACCGCTCAGACGGTAGAACACAGCCTCCACCACCGCCAGTTGAGGTGGACAGCGAGCTCGAATACGAGGTGGAAGCTATATTGAACCATAAGCTAAATGGTCGAGGACGCGCAACTCGCTATTTGGTGAAATGGAAAGGGTATGGCCCGGAACATAACAGTTGGGAGCCCGACAGGCATCTTACGCACTGCCGCGAGTTGCTTCAAGCTTATTGGGATTCATGTCATGTCCCATAAACTGTGGGCTTGGTTTTATGATAGACTGGCAGTGCAGTTTCATTACCACCCTGTCATTTCCTGCTATCTCACTGGTTACAATTACTCGAAATCAAGCCTGATCAACTTGAGTTCAACGAGGACGTTGAAAACCAAAGTGGGGGGGAATGTAACGGGAGCAATAATAATAGGGGTATTATTGCTACCTAAATAAGACATTTTGTATGAATACGTATTTAAATATGCTTATTTATACCTCTTTTCTACGGTTCCTCGCTTATTAAAGGCTATGATGCTTTATCATAGCTTACATAAGTCCCAATGGGTGTAGAACCGCTTATTCAAGCCTATTTAGTGTCACATTTGATATAATGTGATCACTATCTCGTTAGGTACCTTACGATAGGTATCTTTGAATAGGTACCTTATCGATGGGTACGTTATCTGAGCTGTGATTGGCTCACGCTAGATTTCCTAACTACCCTAGTAGGGTAGTTAGGAAATCGATGTCTAGTTGTGAGTTAATTATCGAGAGGTATATAGTTGATATACTCTTGATATAAAAGGTCACATCAATTTGATGTGGGGACTTTCAGTTCTCTGGTCAGTGGCGGCCACGCCGTTGAAAGGCTTGTCATAGGCGGTGTGGGTGTTGGGGTAGAGGATTGAAGGGGCATCACCGGCGACGGTGGTGCTGTTACATATGTTCTGCTGCATGTGCATGCTGTAGTTAGCCAGCGCTGTCTCAATATTCATCAAGTGCATCCCCTTGTTGCACCCATCGCAGCGCATCATCTTCACATCGTCATCCGCGCTGCCACATGTCTCACAGCGCAGGTTGCGGACAGGACGAGGGTTTTGGATGACGTAAAAGCTAATGAATTGTAGCAAATGGCAAGGCGCGCACTTTTCCATGTTGTCGTTCGCACGAACGCCGTCCAGTCCCAGCAGATCCAACACTCCCGAGGGCAGCACCTGCAGTACCTTGTAGATGGTACGGCGGACACTGATATTTAGAGTGTCCTGGGTCTTCGTCATGCGGTAGACAAAGTCACCGATTTCGAACCTGCGGATGCGTTGCTTGTAGAAGCCGATGCGCACCCGCGTATAGCGGTGCGTGTCGCGGTGCTGGGCTGTGCATAAGTTGCTCAGTGCCATGGGGATGACATGCCAAAAAAGCTTAGCGCGGGCCAGCAAGTCCCGATGCATCTGGTCACGGTCGTAAAGGTTGTGCAACACGTGCTTGACTTCGGTGTATGTACGAAACGGAAAGAGAGGCTCGCATCCAAAGAGCAAATGGTAGGGGCTGTATTGCCGCAGTGCCGCCTACTTAAAGAGGCGATAGCTGAGCGCGACCCAAGGCAGGTAGTCATCCAAGCTGCGTTTCTCGTGCTCAACTGACTTGCGGAGGGTTTTCTTGATGGTTTGGACAGCTCGCTCTGCGAGGCCGTCGGCGAGAGTGATCACGAGAAGTATGTCAGTGATCGATGTAAGCGTGATCCAGCAATATATCGAACTCGCCTCTGACCTCCAAGCCTTGATTAGTGAGTATCTTGGCGCACGAGCCGAAGCGGCTAAGGACACAGTCGAGGAAAGCTTGAGCCACCCCCTGCTGCTTTTTTTCGGGTAGGGGTACCAGCTCCACCCACTTAAAGAAGTGCTCGATCATTATCGGAACGTACTTGTTGCCTTTAGCTGATGATGACAGATCGCCGAGCATGTTAAAATTCTAGCGGTATAACATGCCCGCGATGAATAATGGTTGCAGCGTGACACTGCTGGTGTTAAAGCTGGCGCGTACAAGGTCCCACTGGGAGAAGTTACGCATACCTGTGTGTATGAACCGCGCCACCAGTATTGCGCACGGACGAGGCTGACGGTCCGTCTAATGCCAACATGACCCAGCTCTGTGTGCAGGGTGGAGATGATGCCTTCACATGAGTAGGTGCGGGTAATTCCTTGTCCTCACAACGGTAATGTTTACAGCACTGGTTAATGCAATCCCTCTCTCGTGCGCTGAGGCCCAGGGGTAGGGCTGTTGTTTCCACATAGGTAAAGCAGTGGGCATCCAGCCAGATGTCCAGCCTGCGAGTGGATGGCGTGGCCGAAAGGCTGTTGTCAAGATGCATGTCTTGAGTGTTGGCATACTATCGTATAGCTCCTCATCGTTGCTGTCCTCACTGTCCAGTGGCGCGGCGGTGGCAGCTCCCGCGTTAGAGTGGTGGCACGTCCTGAGCGCAATGCTGATACAGCAAACACGGTAGCTAGCTATGGCGCAGGGGCCGGGGGACTCAGCTCGTGCTTGCTCTGGTGGCATTGTTGATAGACTGATGTGAATACAGCTGAGTTCGTCGGCGTCTTAGTTGGTGCGGCCGGCGCGGTGCTTGATCTCGAAGTTATAGTCTTACAGCAGCAGGGCCCATCTTGCGAGCTTGCCGGTCAGCTGCTAGGTTGTCATCAACCAATGCAAGGGTTGGTGGTCAGTGACCGGCTTGAATTGCCAAAAGAGGAAGGACCGGAACAAGAAGATTGCCCGCACGGCGGCGAGGCATTCACCCTTAACTGCTGCAGTTGGTCTTTGCGATGTTGTTACTGCGGCTGGCGTCAGGACGATCTCCTCATCAAGCCTGGCGAGGAGAAGGAGCAGCTCATCCCTCCACACACAGTCGCGGCTACGGCGCCAACGCCTCCGATGATTTCACCGACGTCGGCGGCAGTGGCTCCACACTCTCAACCCCTTTTGTCCTGGCTTCACGCAGCAGGGCTTTGCCTCGCCGCTGAACCTCACCGTATTCTGATGGTGCCGGTGGTTGCTCGAGGCGCGCGGAATGACACCTCTTCAGCGGAGGTTCTCCTCACTGACCCCGGCCATACTATTGGCCTCAACTTCATTTGTGCCCTGTCTCCTTCACATGCACATAACTCTCCGGAAGGCTGGTGGCGCAGCCAGGTGCTGAACGCTCTTGGCCAAGTGTCTATGCTTCCCTCTCAAGCCAGCTATGAGCTAATTGGGGTACTTGATGAGCAATGTGAGCAATGTGCTGTGCCTCAACGTCTCCGGCGTGTCCATAGCATACGCGCTTGTCCCTATGGCAGCTCCAGAAGGTATATTGTCCCCTCCTCACTCCTTGCAGAGATGGTGTTCGCTCTCAGAGTGGGGTGATCATGTTGCCTCCCGGACGCCGGATAGAACCCAATCTCTCTGTCAAGCTCTTTTGGACGCAGTCAAGTATTGGCATCACCCAAGCACGGAGATGGAACAATGCAGTCCGTACAGCCCCCCCCACCCACCCACCCACTCGGACCCGCCATTACACAGTCTCAATGGTATGTCGGACCCGCCATAGCTGCGAAACACGTTGCACCAGTGGTTTTCGGCCTTGCTCTTTTGGCTATTTCTGCTGCGTTGACGAGGGTGCGGACAATGCGGATGTAGCTGATGTCCGGCATTGCGGGATCTCTGCTGCGTGCACCTCAGAGCTTGTGTTTTCCTTTCTCTTTAGTTGTTGTTTCTATGACCGCAACCACGCTTTCCTTTACCTCATGGAACGTACAGGGCATTGCCAATGTGTGCTCAAACTCTGGCGTTTCTAAGCGGCGGGCTTTGCTTGCGCGCCTGCGTGAATGGCAATGTGGGCGCTCCCAAGCTCTCTTCCTTCAAGAAACTAGTATCACTGACTCTAGCCACGCCTCATGGCGGCGTTTTTGGGCAGGCTATATTTGGGCCCCGTCACAAGGTAGTAGTGGCGGTGTTGCCATACTTTGTCCTCATGCCTGGCAGAGCATGCTGGTTGATGAGGGGGTGGCCGTCCCCGCCAGATGCTGCTGGCTGCGTCTCCGTTGGGAGGGAGTATTCCTTCTCCTCGCCAACGTTTATGCTCTCAACTCTTCGGAGGAGCGGCACCTCTTCTTTACCTTGCTTGCTTCATCCCTCCCTCCGGCTGACTGGGCGGTGGTTGGGGTGGACTGGAACATTATTGAAGATCCGGCATTAGACAAAAGGCATTCGCGGTTATCTTCTACCTAGCTGGAGCTCTCTTCGTTTTCTCTCCTGCTTTAGCGCTACGGCCTAGAAGACACTTTCAGAGTGCGCTTTCCCGACACCTCCGCCTTCACGTGGGTGGGCTCCGTGCCCGGGGGGTCCTTCCCATGGCGCGTCTGGATTGCTTGTATGCCTCTTCATGTGTGCGCACGCTGGTGGGCAATCAGCTGATTCGTGAGGGCGAGTCCCTCTCCGATCACAAGCCAGTCATGCTCCAGCTCCGCCCCGCGTCCAGCTCCCCCCGAGGCCCGGGCTGCTAAAAGTTTGACAATGGTCTTCTCCGAGACCACCTCTTTATGGACGAGCTGCATATCCTATGGGCCCTTCACCAGCAAGCCCAGCCCCCCGATAGTCTGTTCATTGTGTGGTTCGAGGCTGGGTTGGAGGACGTCAGCGCTCTCGCCCCGTCGCCATGAAGCTCGCCGCCGTCATGCCCGCAGCAGCGAGCTCTCCTCTCTTTGTTGTCTTCTAGCGGAGCTGGAGCGCAGCTTGCAGCTGTTTCCTTTACCCGCCTCCGTTGCACAGATAGAGGACCATCAGCAACTCCTTGCCAGGATTGCCAATCTCGAGTGCCGGGAGTTGGAGTTATCCTACACTCGCCACACCAGCCAGCACAACCTGCTTGGCGAGGGATTGAACAAGTTTTTCTTCTTCTTCTTCTTCTTCTTCTTCCTCTTCAAGTTTTTCTTCTCTCTGTGCAAAGCTGACCAACTGTCCTCCTCTCTCCTCTCTCTCACTTTCTCCACGCAATAGCTTGATCCTCCTATACTCACACAAAAGGAGATGTCGATGGCGGCGCAAACTTCTTATCAGCAGCTGTTTACCGCATCTAGGCCAGACCCTACGCTATAATGGCGCGCCCTCGAGGACAGCATCATGTGCGTGCCAGTGTGGATTCTTCCACCTCCTCCCGCCTCTCCCTACCTCTTTCGCTTGCAGATCTGCACAGTGCCTTGCGTGGTATGGAAGCATGTGAATACCCGGGGAGGGACGGCCTCACCGCAGCTTTTTGGCAGGCCGCCTGGCATCTAATTGGGCCGGACTACCACCGCTACTGCGCATGTGCAATGCAGACTGGCAGGATGGGTTTCTCTCAAAGGGTTGGCGTCATCACTCTTATTCACAAGAAAGGCTCGAGGTCCGATCTCAGGAACTGGAGGCCGATTACTCTACTGCCCTTACACTACAAGCTACTAGCCCGAGCTCTGCGTCTTGGCCTTGCTGCAATTCTCCCAGACACCATTTTAGTGGAGCAGACAGGCTTTGTACGCAGACGCTCTATTCTAGACAACATCCTTATTGTCCTAGACGTTGCCTCCCACGCAAACCGCTCTTGCCAGCAAGTGGCTTTGCTTCTTGCAGACTTTAAGAAAGCCTTTGACCGCATTAGCTGGGACTTCAGCAATGCAGTCATGCGCAAGCAAGGCTTTGATGCTGAACTTTGTGCGTGGGTCCGCACGCTCAACGGGCGGCTTCAGCCAGGTCCTTATCAATGGGTTCCTTACGGAGGAGTTCCCATTGGAACGCAGTGCGAAACAAGGCTGCCCGCTTGCCTCTGTCCTTTTCACCCTCGCTGATAAAGCACAGGTCAAAGGCTTGTCTTTGCCTTTAGACCACCCGTCCTTTGAGGGTGAACAGCCAGGCGCGGCAGTTGAGATCATTTACTTGGAGTATGCGGATGACACGATGGTGGTGCTCGAGCTTACGGAGGCTTCTCATGCTGGTTTCACCACGTGCATGAGCACCTTTTGCCTGGCCTCAGATGCGAGCTTGAGTCTGGAGAAGTCTTACGGAGTTATGGTGGGTTCAGATCTTCCTCCCTCCGAAGTAGGGTGTGCGCTGGTTGAGTCCTGGAGACACGGTCACCCTCCTAGGCTTTCGCCTAGCTCGACATGGGCTGACAGCTCTCCCCCTGGACCTAGAAAATGTGCGCAGACGCATCACCTCATGGGCTCATCACTACCTCTCTCACATGGGCCGTGCGCTAGTGCTCGAGTCAGAGTGTGCTCTCCACGCTCTGGTATATCGCCTCGTTGGTAGGCCTGTTTACAGGAGATCTTCGGACTCTTCGCCGTCTTAGCACCCCGTTTCTCTGGCCCACTGCCGGCACCACAGGCGACCCTTTTGCACAGACCATACAGCGGGTGAGAGGCAGGGTTTCCTAGCGTGTTGTCTGTCTTCTTGTCCGGCAGGGCGGGCTAGGTGTTTTGAATCCGGACATTCAAGCTCGCGCTCTTCTTGCCAATTGGGCGGTTGGGCTCTCAGATCCCACTTGGGGCTCCCTGGAAGTCTCTCGCCTTCCAGCAGTTACAGGTTTGGACTTCGGACCCTCGCCACCCTGAGGTGACTTGGCTCCCCCCGATTGCTTCACTCATGTCGTCTGGCCTTCCCCTGAGGTCCTCGCTCTCTGCGCACTGGAGGGCGATCTTCGCTGCTTGGCTGAAGGACCGACCCTCTACTCCATCTTCACCTGAGAGCTATGAGGACGTTCTTCGCCAGCATATTTTCTACAACCCTCTACCGCGGGACAATCGTAGAGCACTTCTTAGTTCCTCGCGCACCACTCCCTTCTTTATCCTGGGCGGCTCTGGGATTTCACAGAGTCGTTGATCTTTGAGACACTACGGAGCTGTAGCCCTACACCGTTGGCACCCTGTCTCGATGGATTGATGTTCCGGAGCCTGCGTGTTCACTTCTCTGGAACTGCATCCCGTCAACATGGCGTGAGCTGCTCAACGCTGGCCCACACACTTCCTTCGCGGAGGAGTGGTGGGGCTCAGCCGCAGACGGGGAGGCCCTATCCTATGTATATTTTGTGGAGTGCGCCTTAGGGACAACCTTGACGGGCGCATGCTTCCTCCCTGCATGCACATAGGGGCAGACGCTGTGCTCGCCCTCCCCCTTCTCTCCACCCTCCTCCGCTGGCATATCCAGAGTAAGGGTATGCCCCCCCCCCCCCCCCCCCCCCCCCCCCCCCCCCCC
>RHPI01000277.1:207296-227757 GCA_009103225.1 Chlorokybus atmophyticus | reverse complement strand
CCCCCCCCGGCCCCCGCGCAACCGTGGCGTTGTCCCCGGCAGTAGGCACAGTCTTTTGGATTGCTCTGGCTCCCCCTCAGCGTTATCTCGGCTGGTATGTTGTCGCGGCTCCTCTGGCTGAAGTGCACCTTGACCCCTCCTTCTTCCGTTGGCCTGAGAATGTCCCAGGCCACGCCTCTTTCTATTCTCTTTGGGACTACACTCCTCGTCTCGGTTATCACCTTCTCTCCTCTCGCTCCCTTCCAGTAGTGCGTGCTCCGCGCCGCTGGCGCTGGGCTTGCCCGGATGTGGACTGAAGCAGAGTTTGGCCGGCTATCAGGTCCCTAAAGGCCCCTGGCAAAATCCGCTCATTGCTTTGGATGGTTTGCCATGGGGCTATCTTTGCCTGCAGCACCTAGGCCTGGACATCGACCCCTCATGTCTGACCTGCCACTCAGAGGATGTGGAGACCTCTCGTCACCTCTTCTTCAACTGTCTGTGCGCTCATTCCCTCTGGCTTTCCTTGTCGCTTCTTCTACGCCGCATGGGTGGCAGCTTGGAGCTGTCTCCTTCTCTCGCCAGCTTCGACCAGGACGCAGCTTTTTCGCCCACTCGCCTCCGAGAGGTCTGGATTGCTGCTCGCCCGCTTTGGGCTTGCCGTTGCTCAGTCCGCTACTCTGACGTCACTCTCTGCACTACTGATCAGCTCTCTATGTTCTCTCACTCGCTGCAGGACAGGGCGAAAGAAGCTTGGCTGGAAGTTCTTACTTCCCTCCTGCAGGACGGCGCCAGAGCTGCAGCGCTCTCATCCTTCGCCTTTTCGTGCTCCTGCCTGTGTACTAATATGGCTGGCCTCCCCTCGCCAGTAGCTGACTGGCATCCCGTTTCCCCTTCGCTCTTCTGTCTCCTGACTATCGCTTCTTCTCTTCCTCCCCTTATCTTCCTCGTCTTCACTTTTCCTGCTAGCCTAGACTTAGCTGTCTCCTCCTTTTATTCCGCGTAGCACGTTTGTGCTCTTTACCTAGCTTTTTCTTCTTTGTTTGAACACTCGCTGATGCTCTGATAATGTGAATTACGTATTGGATCCAAAGCCAAAAACAATTTCGAGTGTAACTGCTTGTTGTGTTTTTATGTTTGTTATTATTTTGCGCGCAGAATCTTGGTTTCTATAAACTTTTTGGTGAGCAGAGACAGAGTTTAGCATGCGCGGCTAGCTAAGCAATAGCCAACAAGGAAAAGAAAAGCTAGGCACTAGCCATATTGTCTAGCGAGTAACTACAAATGGTAGCAACTGGAGAAGAGGGGCACGGGTAGCAGAAGCAAGTGAAAGGGGCGAGGAGTTTTAAGGAGGAGACGGTGTAGAATAAAACGGTGTATGAGGGAGGGGAGGGCAGGTAGCTGGAGGCGGGATAGAAGGAAGGGGAGACTAAGAGATGCGGGATAAGGCAGAGACCAGGTCACAGAGCACAGAAAGTTGTTGCAAGCCCATGTGGCTTGAAACTTCGCGAAGAGCAGTAGGCGCTTGTCGTCTGAAGAGGCCGTGAAGAGCATACGCTACCAATCCCCTTTTGTTATGATGGAGAGAGGAGCTAAAGACATTGATGTAGATTAGGAGAGGTGTGGTCGAATCGTGAACGGTTTTGTGTTAGCAAAATGTGCCATAGTACGAGAGGTTTGAGCCATTGCCAAAGACGAGGGAGGCCTCCCACCATGTTCCAAGGCGGGCAGAGGACACGAGTGTGGCAGGGGTGAGGGGAAAAGGCGCGCCATAAAAGCCTCCACACCTTGCCGAACCACGCCTACACTTCCTGGTTGAAGGCGCAGTCAACAACGAGGTGAGACAACGTCTCAACCTCGCCATGCGGACATACAACACACTCCCCCCCCCCCCTCGTCTGTGCTGTATTGAAGGAGGCGGTCTCCCGTGTTGTGGGCTTGGTGAGAGAGGAGCCACATGAAGAAGCGCACTGAACCCTTCAATGCGCTCCTTAGCGAGGAGTGTAAACGCTTCCAATGAGCAGGCCCAACGACGTCTTCTTTGTCTGCTTCACTCCAATGTGCAAGGGCTCGGATGCGATGAGCACGCTGAGACGCCTGCACTGCATAACCCACCTTGGAGCTGTATTCCCATAATGAGCGCGCTGATGGGGACGGGTGGGTTGGTGTTATCCACTTTTGTAGCGGAGAACCAATTGGGCAATGCCAACTACCCGCCGACCTGTGAACTTCTCTGCTGGTGGTCTTTCCAACCTTTGAGGGCTGTCGATGGGGCGGAAGGGAGGGAGGACCTCCAGCTATGTGGGGGAGGGGGAACTCTGATCCGCATGATGCTATGAAGGCTAAGATGTAGCATACGGCAGAGTAAGGGTGTCCGCCTCTGGCCTGATCAGCTGAAAAGCAGTGCCTACACAACGGTTGCCAATCGCCGTATCCACATAGATGGCATTGTGTATGTAGTGGGACGGGCTGAAGACGCCCCACCAGGCTGGGTTTGTCCCACCCCAGATGACATGATGTCAAGCCAGCAGCTGAGGAGGGACAACCGCAAGGAAGTGAAGAGTTGCTGTATCTTGGACAAAGACAACGTCGGCAGCCATTGTGCGAGGGTTGCCACGGTGTGGAGGGACCTGGTGGTGGTGTTCCAAGTATCCTTCGCAATCAAGAATCCTGCCTCCGCCCCATGGCCTCCATCGTCGTGTGGAAACACTGGTGAATCCCAGCACAATCTCTTGCTCATCCATGATACGGGGATTGAGAAACAAGGGCTTGCGAACTTTTTTTTTTTTTTCGCCAGCCCCTATGTGTCATTTACATACCCTGTGTATCTGAGTTCCTTGTCCTCCTCGGGCCCACCTAGAGGACTGAGGAGGCGGATTCCCTTCTGAGAGGAGAGGAGCGAAGCATGGCGCCCAATGGTGCTGTTGCCAATATGAACAGGTTCGGTGCCAACGGGCAGCCTTGCCGTACGCTGCGTTGCAGCCCAAAGACTTCAAAGAGGAAGCCGTTGACGGAAACGCAGCTGCGGCATCCTCCGTTTAGAGTACGCACCCAAGCCACCAGCATTGGAGAGAAGCCCAACCTCATCAACACTGTTGACAAAAGTGTCTAGTTCAACTTGTCGAAGGCTTTCTCAAAGTCAGGGAGAAGAAGAGCGCCTTGCTGGTTGGTGGAGTTCGCGTGGGCTATTGCATCCAACGCAATGAGAACATTTTCAAGGATATAGCGGTGGGGGACAAGGCCAACCTGAGTGGGGTGCACACACGCCGCTATGTGTGGGCACAATCGGTTGGCAATGGCCTTCGCAAGGATCTTGTAGTGAACAGGGAGAAGTATGATGGGGCGCCAATTCTTAAAATGGCCTCTGACTCCCTTCTTGTAGATGAGAGTGATCACTCCCAGCCGTTGTGTCTCACCCAGCTGTAAACTGTCGAGCACGTGCTGACGGTATTGAAGATAGCTGCTCTCCTATCATAGGCCAATAGTGCTGCCAAAATGGAACCTTGAAACCATCTATCCCTGGTGCCTTTTGTGATGACATGGAAAAGAGGGCAGCCTGCAGCTCCGCCAGTTTCAGTGGTGCCTCCAACTCTGCTGCTTCTGCGGTGGTGATACGAGGGGTCAAGCTGCCCAAGCACTGTGATGTGGCCTCTGCTACCTCCGGTGTGTCTCTGTGTGAGGAAGAGTAGAGGGAGTGGTAGTACTCAGCACTTGCTTCACACATGCCTGCTGAAGTTGTGATGGAAAAGGGGTAGATGACGTATTCTATAGTGAAGAAGTGCATACGGTTGGGTGAGCGTGGCGGTCTCCCTTTTTTAAGCAGGCTGAGCTCAAATCATCGTTTGGTGGCAAACCGCAATGCAGTGTTGTCAAGTGCCGTGGCATGGGCATCATGTAGTCCATAGGAGATAAGACTGCTGTATCTGCAAGTACGCAATAGTTGGTGAGGATCCGAGCTGAGGCGCCAATGCGTCTAGCTCCAGTGCAAGTGTGTCAACTTTGGATTGAAGCTGCCGATGGCGTCTTCGCATATGCTGTCTCGCCATAACCTCTATTCTTCCCAAGAAGTCCTCAAACTCTTTAACATACGATGCGGGTGATAACGAGAATGAAGACGACATCAACCCCCACAAGTCCTCCACCTCCGTTACGAACAGAGGGTCATAGAGAAGAGCGGAGTTGACACGCCGCAGTCCTCTACCTCTTTCGAGATGCTGCGCAGATTGAAGCTCAAGATACACTAGCTTGTGGTCTAATACCCACTCCTTTGCGACAATAGCACAGTCCGCCACCGATGAAAGGAGGGCATCCGAGACATACACTCTGTCCAGCTGAGCGAGTATGCGTGCTGATCCTTTACGAGAGTTGTCCCATGTGTAGACTTGTGAAGAAGGATACCTACATCTCCAGACATTTTCACCCCCCCGGTGTTGGCAGAGGTCAGAGAGTGCGATGCTGTCTACCTTACCGCAGAGACCCGTGATGTGAACGATCTAATGCTTAAATTTTCTATACAGCTTTAATCTCCACAAGTGACGTACTAGTCGGTTGTAGGAAGGGACGTCTTAACCTTAGCAAAGAAAAGCTCGCGCTTTTTAAGTTTCTTTCAACAGGCATATGCGCTAACAAGCAGAAGTGTACCGCCGTCTTAGGCTAGTCGAACCCAACAGCAACAATGATGGATTGCAACTTCTGTATCAAAAACAACATGCTTTCACAAGGAAAGGAACAATACAGCAACTCCACCTTTGATGCCGTCTGCGGGTGCCCACACCGCCTCTCCTTTCCATGCGTGCTGCCACTTCTATGATGCAATCGCAGCAGCACTTAGCTTAATTTCTTGCAGAAGAAAAACGCCGCCTCCCTTGCGCTGAAGCGCCCACAAGCAAGAGAATACATCTTCTTTTCGTGAAGATCCAGATGTAGTGTGACCTGAATTTAACCCTCGAACATTCCAAGACATACCTTGATGTCTGGGCTGGGAGGTGAAGCTGTCATGCTATGCCCGGAACTATCCCCAAAAAGTAATCATTGAGAGGGATGTCGTCTTCTGCGCCGTATGGCCATAACAGAGTGAGGAGTGGCGGGGAGAATGGAAGCGTCCAAGCTGCCCTCTTTGCCATGCATATGATGTCAACTGCTGGGAGAGCAAGGTTTGTGGTCCACCCATGCCTCATAACAGCAGGTTGGTGTGAAGCCAAAGAATGTCGGCGCGGTCTGCGAGGTTGACTGCCATGGGTTGCGCCTTTAGATCACTGTCATCCTTCCACAGCAAGGCCGTCACCATCACTGATCTCCCTGTGTGAGAAACGTATGTAAAACTTAGCTCAGAGGAGTAGACCAGTGCAGTGCGGGGGTTTGGTTAAAGAGCGCACAGCCAGCGGGCGTGCCGATCCAGAGCATTGGCAGGTGCTCCTATGTGGGTGGCGGTTGGGAGGGAGAGCAGTGAAAACGAATATCGTGCTACACCTACCCACCAAGCGTCCTCTCTCCATCGGTACACTGCTGCGGCAAGGAGAAGGATTGCGGGGGAGGAGACAGCAGCAGATGAGGATACGAGAGGGCGAGGGGGGCTGGTATCTGGTCTCTGTTGGGTGACAACTGTTGATGGGATGATGTCCTCATGTGGATGCCAGTTCGAGGAGAGTGCAAGCTTGTGGGATGAAGGCCTTAAAGACTACACTGGTGAGGGGGGAGGCTGAGCCGACCGGGGGAGACAACATGGTTGTATCATCGTCTACTACCTGGGGCGTAGGGAGCGGGGATTAACAGCTATGGTCTGTCATCCATTGCTGTGACGGTGCTCGTGCCTTGTCACCTGTGAGTTGGTGTGATCAACAACCCTTTCACCAAGACACGGTATTCACACCGGAACCTTGCCCCCTCTGCCAAGCACACACGCGCGCCCCGCGACTCGCGTACGCACGCGCACGCGCTCGAAGTTACACACCGACTTGTGTAGCGCCTTGGATCGTCACACAAGCAAGCACACACCAGTGGACACACGCTAGCAACCTCTGCTAACCACCAGGCTTGCACACAAGAAACTAGGGAGCCAAAGGTTGTATTGCACATTGTAGAATGCCGCTTATATACCTACCAGTCTGCACATGCTATTGTCTAGACGATTCCCCCGTGCTACACAGAATTAGATGCTAAGATGGTATTGCAGAACCCTATAGTATACTTCTAGACCTTTCTTACGCACCAAAGATCTCCTAATTAGGTGCTCATATGGTCAAGTTATACTACTTGGCGCCAGGCCCTTCCAGAAATCTGGTCGAGCCATTCTCGACTGGCCCTCCGTTTTCTGGCACCTTCCGGACTGGGGCTCATGGGGCCCTGGTCGATATCCGCGGCAGACTCATAACTCGCCGATATCTGCCACGAGTCATGCAAACGTGGTGCTCGATAAATGGGCCACAAAAGGTCCTAAAATCATGAAACTTGGCCTCGACTGTTACACTCCTCCCCCCCTAGGAGTGAGCTTCGTCCTCGAAGCTCTTGAGGATTCTCTGGTCGTCGTTGCAAATGCTTTTGCAGGATATGGTGTGCATTTGCCAAGTGCTTCTCCGGTTCCCAAGTGGCTTCATGCATCGGGTAGCCTTTCCACTTCACCAAATATTTGCACGCACGCTGCGCACCATCTTCTCACCCAATATGTCCTCCACTTCGCATTCCATATGACCTTCTGTAGCCAACTCAGGCGGTGGACGCAATGGTGGGTCTCCTCGATATGCTTTTACCAGGGATATGTCAAAGACAGGGTGGATGTGCATAGAGTCGGGCAGTTGCAACTTGTTCGCCGCGTCCAAAACCACTTTGATGACTTGAAATGACCCAAGCCAGCGCTCACTTAACTTGCGAACTCTAGCATGCACTTGTAAGTTCCTCACATAAAGCAATACCATGTCACCTTCTCGAAATGTGACATGTCGGCGATGCGCGTCTACGTACTGTTTTTGCCTATTTTGTGCCACCAATAGCGCCTCTCTCGCTGCCTTGAGGATGTCCGCACACGTTGTAAGAAAATCGCTTACTGCTTCCACATCAACGCCACTTCGTTGCGATGTCCACGTCGTCAGCAGTGTCAGCGGGTGTTGGCCGTAAATTATGAGAAAGGGGGTGACACCCGTGCTTGAATTGGTGTGGTTGTTGATGGCAAATTCCACCACTTCCAGCAACTCCGCCCAATTGTCTTGCCGTGCATTCACGTAGCAGCGCAACATATCTTCACGGTTGGCTTGCTCCGTTTGGCCATCAGTTTGCGGATGGAAAGCCGTGCTAAACTTAAGGTAGTACGCAATGCACTATGCAGCGCCTCCCAAAACTTATTTGTGAAGCGAAGATCACAATCGCCCACAATGCTTTGTGGTAGTCCGTGGGAACGAAAGACATGCTTCATAAACAAGCTTGCTGCCTCTGGTGCCGTGCAAGACTCACAACACGGTGCCAAGCGTACCATTTTGCTGGTTTTGTCTACGAACACGAATATTGCGTCATACCCTTCTGTTGTCTTCGGCACCCCCGTAATAAAATTCATAGGAACTTGCTCCCACCTGGACAATGGCACGGAAAGAGGTTGTAGCAACTCACGTGACTTTTAGTTGCTTGCTTTCACCCTGACATGCGTCGCACAACGCCACATAGTCGCGTACATCACAATGCATC
The DNA here is from genome assembly GCA_009103225.1 of Chlorokybus atmophyticus. Taxonomy (NCBI): domain Eukaryota; kingdom Viridiplantae; phylum Streptophyta; class Chlorokybophyceae; order Chlorokybales; family Chlorokybaceae; genus Chlorokybus; species Chlorokybus atmophyticus. Next base: position 220,110 of record RHPI01000277.1, on the reverse strand, counting down.
TCCCGCCAGTTAAAGCGTTGTTTCAAGCTTGCCAACGTTCTCTCCACTCCTTGGTGGCCAGCAATGGGTACGTCGTGAGCTTCCTTTAAAAGTTGAACGCGTATATGTGCAACATCGGGGATGTACAAGCGGCCATGATGCCATAGTAGGCCGTTTTGCTTTGTCCAATGTCCACTTGTGTCCGTTGCTGTGCTCTCCATATCCCGTTAGACTCTCCTACCTTCTATGTTTTCGCAAAGCACTTGTTAAATTTGGTCGGCCCACTCCGGTTGCACTTGAGCGAGTGCTTCAATCGCATTCAACCGGCTTAGCGCATCGGCCACACTATTGGACGTACCGGGCTTGTACTTGACCTCAAAATCAAAAAGTTGAAAGAACTCCAACCACCGCGCTTGTCTTCGGCTCAGATGTGGTTGTGTCCGTAAGTATCCTCAATGTGGAATGGTCCGTCTCCAGCACGAACCTTTTTCCCTCAAGAAAGCATCGCCATTGTTGCAGCGCCATCACTTATGCCGATAGCTCCTTCTCGTGCACAGGGTAGTTGAGCTCTGCTCCACTCAGTTTCTTAACAAAAAACGCTACAGGTTGAAAACCCATGCCTTGGTCTTGCTGTAACACAGCTCCCACAGCTGTGTCGGATGCGTCACAAGCAAAAATGAAAGGTTTGTCCATGTCAGGGTGAGCCAAGGCGGGTGCCTCTGTCAACGCCTTTTTTGACGCAGCAAATGCATGCTCTTCCTTTGTAGACTAGCTGCAAGATTTCCCTTTCTGAGTAGGGTGGTCAAAGGGGCCGCAATGCGCGAAAATTCCATGATAAACTTGCGATAATACCCCGCGGCCCAAGAGGCCCAAGAACGACATTACCTCCTTCACGTTGGTCGGGGCAGACCATTCGCGCACCACTTGCACTTCTGTAGCTGAGCGTACAACTTGTGCTCGCGTAAACGCTGCAACACGCGCCGTAGAAGACTCACATGCTCGTTCTTCGTCTTCGAGTACACAAGATTGTCGTCGAGGTACACGAGGACTCCCTTACCCAGCAAGTCAGCAAAAAACCTGTTTATCAACGTATGACATGTTGCTGGCGCGTTGGTAAGCCCAAACGACATCACTAACCACTCATAATGTCCATAGCGCGTGTTGAACGCTGTCTTTTCCACGTCCTCAGGTGTGATGCGGATTTGATGATAACCTTCAGCAAGATCAGGTGTGGTAAAGTACTGCGCACCTTGTAGCTGCTCCAGCAACTCGTCAATACGCGGCATGTGGAAAGCAGTTCTTCTTTGTAATGGTGTTGAGCACTCAGTCAATGCACATACGCAGGCTCCCGTTCTTCTTTCGCACAAACAGTATCAGTGCACCATAAGGTGACTTGGCCGGATGTCACCTCTCTTTTGAAGATCCGCTATCTGCTTCTCGGCCTCCTCCAACTCCAAAGGTGACAACTTATATACAGGCTTGCAGGGTGGCTTGTGCACGCCCTCAATCAACTCCACACGGTGAGCAACGCTCCGCGAGGGTGGCAGACCACCTGGAAGTCCGTCCACCATGATATCTTGATGCCGAAACAAATTTGCACACCTCGGGGTCCATCGAAGCTGTCTCAGTGCAGTCACTCAGCTTCAGTGCTGACTTTGATGTGCTCTGACGCACCACGCACAACCATGCAGCCTTCGCTTTTGTGGGGATAGCAGCCTCCTCAATTGCACATAGGAAACTTGAGCAATATGAATCCCACCTGATTGCGCGTGCCGTGCCTTGTCAATGCTTGTATTCCCTTGCAGGTGCTCAACACACGTGCGCATATTTGCCGTAGTGACGTCCAACGCAGTTATGACAAAGCCCTTCTTGCTTTCCTCGCAAAAGTGGTCTTCCACTTCGATGAGGCACGCGCGTAGACCTTGAACGGACTCTCCATTGTTTCCCTTGATGGTGAGCACACGCTTCCTCCAATCGATAGATGGGTTATGTTGCCACAGCCACGGTAGTCTTAAAATTCCATCAAACCCGTTCCGTAGGGTGATGCAGCAAAAACACATATTCTCCTTCAACTTCCCCATGTGAACACAACTCTTTGGTTAGCAACGCAGCACCGGTACCGGTTCAAAGGATTGTTCCCCATCAGCGAGTTTCACTTCTCCTCCTCGTAATGGTGAAAGCCAACCGCAGCGCCGTGCAACCTCCTCACTCATGAAGTTGCTGTTTGCTCCACTATCAACCATAAGGTTGCATTCCCTCCATTGTCCTCGGTCATCGCACATGCGTGCTAGAAGCCCAACGTACTTTGTTGCCTCCTCGCTGAAGCTCCCCCTCATCCCCAGCAATAGCCTACTTACCTACTTGGGGAAGTCATTTGCCTGATCCTCCACGCCATCTTCCTGCATTACATTGATGCGTCGTGTGCAATATGTGTTGCCAGCTGATACAGACGTTTGCGTGCGCCGCTTCGAGCAATTGAAACGCCAAATGTTTTGTCGAACCGCACACGTAATACTTGCGCATGCTGCTACCTACCTCACCACGTTCATCGTGCTTTGCCACGCCGTTTCGCGTGTGTACGGCACCCACCTCCGTTGGTGATGGTCCAAAATCAGCTCCACCTTCCTTTGCAAGTTGTGAACTTGGTTCCCTTCGTGTCCATGCATGTTGAAAGCTTCCCCTAGGCTGATCACCACGCTCTTGCTTACTCCCACGCCTCCAGTCAGCGTTTGTTGCAGAAGACTTGAAGTACAACGCGTCAAGACGCTCTGTGATGCGTATAGCTTCCACAAAAGTTTTAGGGTCCCGTAGCTCCACTTCTCTGCGCCCAAAGGTTTCGAACCACGTGTGTACCTGTCCAACTGCTCTTCCTCGGTCATATTGGGTATGGACATCACCAAACGCTAAAAGGTAGCCGTGTACGCCGTTACCGACCCCGTTTGCACAAGGGCTGCAATTTTATCGTGTGCGGCCTTCACACTTTCCACGGGAACAAGCTTACGCCTGATTATTAGAGCCAACTCTTCCATGGTGGTCAATGGTAGCGCCAACCCACTTGCAAAACGCGTACAACGATGTCTCCACCATACAAGTGCTGCATCTTCAAGCAATGTTGCTGCAACCTCCACGTGCAGATGCGAGGGCTCGGTGAGCTTTAGTTCAGACTGTACTTGAAAGATCTATTCGTCTACTTCAACTCCATCACGTTGACCCTTGAATGGCTTGGGCTTTGGCACCTTCACATGCACGCGCGAGATGATTGATGCCATGGGAACTTGTACATGCGCCATCGGATGCTCACACGCCTCGCGTTGTGCTTGTGCCGCCGCTTGAGTGTGATGAAGCTGTTCCCTCAATGGTAAAATGGCAGCTTAAAGCTCTTCCATGCAAGCATCCTCCATCTCCTCTAACACACCACACTCCGCTTCCGAATGAAAAGTGTAAACGCCCACACACTTCCTCTCTCACCTTCATAAACCGTGCTCCGATACCAGTTGTAACGGTGCTCGGGCCTTGTCACCTGTGAGTTGGTCCAATCAACAACCCTCTTACCAAGACACGGTATTCACACCGGAACCTTGCCCCCTCTGCCAAGCACACACGCGCGCCCCGCCACTCACGTACGCACGCGCATGCACTCGAAGCTACACACCGACGTATGTAGCGCCTTTGATCGTCGCACAAGCAAGCACACACCAGTGGACACACGCTAGCAACCCCTGCTAACCACTACCAGGCTTGCACACAAAAAACATGGGAGCTAAAGGTTTTTTGCACTTTGTAGAATGTCGCTTATATACCTACCAGTCTGCACATGCTACTGTCTAGACGATTCCCCCGTGCTACACAGAATTAGATGCTAAGATTGTATTGCAGAAGCCTGTAGTATACTTCTAGACCTTTCTTACGCACCAAAGATCTCCTAATTAGGTGCTCATATGGTCAAGTTGTACTACTTGGCGCCAGGCTCTTCCAGAAATCTGGTCGAGCCCTTCTCGACTGGCCCTCCGTTTTCTGGCACCTTCCGGAATGGTCCTGGGGCCCCGGTTGATATCCGCGGCAGACTCATAACTCGCCGATATCTGCCACAAGTCATGAAAACATGGTGCTCGATAAATGGGCCAACAAAGGTCCTAAAATCATGAAACTTGGCCTCGACTGTTACAATTGCCTTGCCGCATCCGCTAGCTGCTGCAATGTGATGTCTCCAAGAAGGGACTTGGTTGTCTTGGAAGATAAGGTGGCCTCCCGCTCATGAAGCGTCACTCAGCGCTGGTTGAGGCCCGGAGGGTACTTGCTAGTGTTCTCCACCGGAATGGGGCAGACGAGAAAGAGAACAGGTGCGTCTACGCCGCTCTACTCAGGCACCGCAAACAGCAATACAGATTCCAGCTTTGCCTCTACCTCTGCTTCCAGGTTGATGCCCGAAGTAGCAAGGGACGAGTGCAAGACTGAAAGAGCGTGTGCTGTGCCCGAACCTTGCATGTTGGGCGGAGGGGTGAGGTCGCCATATCGCAGCTTGAAGCGCGCGCGGCGGTGGTGTCGGTCAGTATGAGAGAGGGTGATGTGGCGCTCTCCACTGAAGACATCAACATCGGCATTAAAGTGGCATATGCTCTTGCTGTATTAGTGCCGCGATAACCGAGTGCTGTTGTGACAAACTCAAGGTCCAAGGGGTGGGTTGCGCGCTAAGGGTTCAATGCATCTCATCCACTATCAGCGGCAGGCAAGCTTGCGCCTGACGGTAATGGAGCCATGCTTACCAGGGTAACTGACCCATGCGCAGGGTGGTGTGGGGTTGAGGGGAAGCAGGAGCCGGAGGCGGGGTGGGAGCGCTCCATCATCCATGTGGCATCGTCGCCTCAGGGCAATCCGTCGTCTTCCATGTCCACACGCTCTCCCAAGCTTCGTGGGGTGAGGGAGGTGACGCGGGGTGAGGGGGGAGGTGGGGTGCGTGTGGGTGTGTCGCGGGTGTGGGTTGTGGGAGATGGAGGGGTTGTAGGGAGAGGTTGATCATGAGTCAACAATGCGAACCTGTTGTTAATGGGCTTGTTGTTCTTGTTCTTGTGTTGTTGTGACTGTGGAGCAGCTTGTTGTTGTTGTCGGTGGTGGTGGTGGAGGTGGAGCGGGTGGTGTTAGAGGTTGGAAGGGGTGGAGAGGGGATCTGAGAAAAGGGGGCGGTCAAGGTCTGCAGAGGGGGTGTGGCCGTGTTGGGGGGAGGGGCCGGGAAGGGGGTAGACGAGGGTGCAATTCCTGTTTTTGCTGGAACTAGACATTGACTTGGATGGTCAAAGACCTTGCCCCGAAAGCAAAGTGGAGGGCTTGAACGGGTGAGAATTGTGATGTCGGTTCGAGAGACTCGACTCATACGTAGGTGGCCATATGGTGATGGTCTGGGGAAGTACTACGTAAGGGGAGTCAGGTGTGAAGCGGTAGCGTGTGGAAGGGGTGATAAAGTGACGGTGTCGGGATTGGTTGGGAACGGGGTCGCCATCGCCGACGGTGCCGTATTGGCTGATGACTTGGATGAAAGCTGGAAGAATTTGGGTGATCTCTTTGGAAAGAGATCCAGCCTTCCTTCAAGCCGGAGTCCGCCCAGGAAGAGACACGAACAGGCTTGCCCCCAAGAGTAGGTAGAGCGCCTGTCCATAGCAGATACGGCAGCCTCTCGAGAAGAGAGAATGATCTACATCTCTCCCACCCGTGTGCAGTGAGTGGAGATGATACTAAAGCCTCTAGCGTTGTCTAAGCAAACAGCCGCAATCCATGACACTCGAGTAATAAGTGTCTGAGACTCGACAAAAGAGAAGTGAAATGCAAGACATATCTCCTATAGCTCAGACTGCCTATCTGAAAACATGTAGTCCATGTAGTCTGCCTCAATCACACTGCCCATCTCACTAGATTCACACGTCTGCAATACGGATGAAGCAAAGGAGTAATGTGCAAAAATGTCACTGATACAAGTCCTAGTCATAGACTTAACGGACACTTGTTTAGAGAAGGGGTAGCCCGTCACAACCTCCATCCATGCCTTGCGCTTGTGTGGAGGAGCTGCAGGGTCGGCGGGAGCTGTGGGGGCTGTTGGAGAGGGCGTTGCCGCACCTTCGGTTGTTGGTGCAGACGTGAAGGGTGGAGGGTTGGAGGGTTGAAGTTGAGTGAAAGTTGTATTTGTTGAAGGGGAGGGTTTGGTGGTGGGGAGGGGTGGGAAAGACTCCACCTGATGAACCTCCATGGCTGTCTCCTTAGTGAATGAGAGCAGCATCCACCGCCGTCGCCGTTTGTTGCCAACACTGCTATAGTTGGCAAAAGGAATCTGAACCGTTGATTTCGTGAATTTATGAAATCAACGGCAGATCGCCGCCTATGCGCCGCCCGGCTGCAGACGGCGGCGTGGGAGAGGGTTGAGGCATGGAATTGGGAGGAAGCTAGGGGTAAGAAGAGGGTTTTTAAGGGGGTGGGGTAGGGAATGCCCCTCGCCCCTGCCATTGACGCCGTTAAACTTGTCAAGACTGCCGCCGTCGCCCAATAGGGTTCAGGTCAGAGCGCACCGCCTACTTGTTGCTTGTTAGGTTGTATATACCACATCATGTTGTAGCGTGACTCGTGTTGCGTACAATGTACCGCAGCGTTGGAGACATCAAGAACTAGCACGCCCCTACCCGTCCTCACGCGCTGCCTACAACATCCACCTGACATGAAAGAGAGTGCTTGTTGCACGCACGCAACCTCTGGCACATACAACTTATCTACCAGAGTTCGGGTCTTGCGGGTGTGCTCAAGAGCCCGTGCAAGACCGCGACTCTCTCTCTCTCTCTCTCTCTCTCTCTCTCTCTCTCTCTCTCTCTCTCTCTCTCTCTCTCTCTCTCTCTCTCTCTCTCTCTCTCTCTCTCTCTCTCTCTCTCTCTCTCTCTCTCTCTCTCTCTCTCTCTCTCTCTCTCTCTCTCTCTCTCTCTCTCTCTCTCTCTCTCTCTCTCTCTCTCTCTCTCTCTCTCTCTCTCTCTCTCTCTCTCTCTCTCTCTCTCTCTCTCTCTCTCTCTCTCTCTCTCTCTCTCTCTCTCTCTCTCTCTCTCTCTCTCTCTCTCTCTCTCTCTCTCTCTCTCTCTCTCTCTCTCTCTCTCTCTCTCTCTCTCTCTCTCTCTCTCTCTCTCNCTCTCTCTCTCTCTCTCTCTCTCTCTCTCTCTCTCTCTCTCTCTCTCTCTCTCTCTCTCTCTCTCTCTCTCTCTCTCTCTCCGCTAATCTGTCCGCGCGCAAAATAGTAGTTCTGTTGTGTCCGTAGAGTGTAACATGTACGTGCACTACTCTGTACTACGCCTTGGCCCACCGGGTGACCGGAACGGCTAGGTGTCATTTTCTTTTACTCTACATTATTGCACGCACGCGTGCACATGCACACGTGCACGCGCATGTACTCACGCGCATATGGCTTCGCGGTTACACATCCTGTACGCGCGCCTGCTAACATGTATACACACCTATGCAAACATGCACAAGGTTGCATATGCACACGCATGCGTAGATCTGAAGCCTCAATGAAGCCAGTAATAGTAGCGTGCAATGCAGTGCATGGTCTCAGCACACACGCGCACGCGCACACGGTCTCATACACAAAATGCACATGCAATGCCATGCTAGCATGCGTACCTGCCTACCCAATACACGTACGGTTACACACACACACGCGCGTGCGCGGGCGTCGGCCTGCATGTGTCTATCAACGATGACGGCAGCCCCTTTTGCCACTACAATCTCTGCTAAGTCATGGTGCGCATACTCCGCGCCAGTGGTGCCAGCCTGTAAGCACTCCTACTCACTGATGCACTAGTCCGACTATGTGGCACACAGGCAAGCATGCATGCATTGCCTGGCGGTACAAGTTTGAGTTGTATGGGCTTGACTCTATTGTGCACAGGTGAGGGCAGAGCCCGGACCAGGTGCTGGAGAGACACCCAACGTTCAACCGGCAACACGCACACTAGTCTGTACATCGGGCGCACATTGGTGCATGCAAAGCCCGGTGCCTGAGCTCTGGTAATATAGTGATGTAACTTCTGCTGAATGCCTGCATACGTTGTATGCTTGACAACATGCACGTATCATGCTTGTCACACTATGTGACCTTGCTAGCATACCATCTTTTATTAACTTGAGAGCACATAAATACGCTATGCGCTCAATATTGCACATGCAAACTCGTTCTCGTATATACAGTGCATTCTACATACCGACATGCATGTCAGTCGGCAACACTTACCATACATACACCATAATCTATGCATAGACCCCCTCCCCCCCCTCTCGCCCTGCCTCAGGCGCATGGGGGGAGGGCTGTTTATGCATGTCACACTTATAAGCATCCATCGTCTCATGTTTCCATACACGAGCGCAGGCATGCTGTCATGCCGCTCCGTCAAAGTTGCTCCACTTCATCGTTCATAACTACAGCCGATGCGCTGCCCTGGCTACTGACGTATGCACCGTGGCTATGGCTCGTAGGTACCCAATAGCACTGCTCCATAATATACTACTTGTGGGTACCTTACGATCGATGACCAGTTGGGATTCAGATCGGCTATATCAAGACTTAACGTATTGCTTTGTCCATGTCATGTCAGCAGGCATCAGCATTGTTCAAACTATTGCGGACCAGCTGTGCCTTGACTAGACAACCTTGTGTAAGTAGCAGATTGCTTCACTATAAGTGAAACTGTGAGTGAGAACTCTGGAATAGAGGTTGTGAGACCACTGAGATGTGGACTTGCCGCCCCGAGCGCCAAGAAACCTTCAACGTGTGAAAGAGTGTAAATGTCCGTGTGCGCATTGCATTGCATTACCTGTGAGGTACTTGAGGCCTTGCCGCAGTGTGTTGACATTGTTAGTCAGCGCATAGCATCCATGAGATTGCGTGTTCATTCACCTCACTTAACAGTTACAACATCCATCCGCTCGTGCAAAGAGTGTGTGATACAGCACTACCTCTAATAGTGGCTTGTTGACTCACAATTTCACCCCTTTGCAACAAGTGAGTGGTTTTGCATTATGCATTCATGCATTGCAGCTTGCAAATTTAGGTACACCTCAACGCATAGCTGTCAGTGTCATTATATAGTGGATTGCATTGTCATTACATAGTAGACTGCACGTTCACTAGCAGGTGGAGTGAACATTATCATAGACGTTGCTGCAAGAGCACCCATACTTTAGGCTGCATTTACTAGCATGTTTGGCATCACTTTGATGAGTAGGGGACTTCGTGAGGAAGAACACACCTATGAGGGACCTGCTGGCGACACCATCGACGAGGAAGGTTCCCGCAACTTCCACAGCTGGAACCTGAGCTTTGATGTCACCTACAAGCACATCATCTTCAGTACCAAGGAGACTACGCCAGCCATGCAGCTACGCAATCCGCATCATCCTATGGAAGCAGCCACGGTTCTTGCTCGTCCTTCAAAAGCAGATTTTGACACCCTACTCCTTGATGGCAGTATACCTGCTCGGTCATCACTGATGGTGACAACGTTTAGGCCATGATGAGATGGAGTCCTCCAGGTCTTCCTCATCCCTGCGCTTCTCTGGCCATCCTGGCGCCCGAGCACTCGATGACCTTTATCATCAAGTTTGCGACTATGATGGCTTTTCTTGCCCACAAAAGCAAAATGGCTTGGACAGAGACTCTGTCAATCGAGATGTCCGCACAATACCTAGGTCTTGAGGCCCATTCAGTGTGGAGGTCAAGTGCTGCTCTGCATCGGATCGTTGCCATTGGTCCACGCACGGGAACTGCGGTCACCGCTACTACCACTCATGTACTGCCTCAGGCAGCAGTGCTCGTATCTCGGTTCCTGGTCCTTCGTGTGCTGCTGTGATGCGCACTATCAGCCGGCAAGCTGAGACGCTGGTATGAACGGCGATCACCACAGACGAAACAGCTAAGGAGATTGCCGCTTTGATTTTTGCGTGGCAAGACCGTGGCTGAGCGCATGGCCATTCTGCTGCGGACACATCAACATACAGCGGTAAACCCAACTGCGAGCCTGCCACCAACCTCTGGCCCTGCTGCAACGATGGGTAGCACGATGTCCGTAGCATCTGTTAATTTGCATCTAGCCACCCTTGCCATTGATGTGGTCCGCACCGCGTCTCCCCTTGTGGACTTGTACGCAGCTTTACGGCGTATCTTTCCCCCTTCAACCATCTACAAGGTTGAAGGGTTGCGCCATTCAGACGGAAGGCCAATGAAGACCCTTTTTAGATGTATGCCCGTATGGAAGGGTTGCTGTCGGATACAGACTTTTGTGTGCTAATGGAAGAGCAAGCAGCTATAGTATACGTATGTAAGCTCAAGACAACGCTCCACAACAGTGTTCGCATGACGCTGAATGGCACCCATCCACGCGGGTACACGCTGCAGCAAGCATCAGCAGCTGCACTGTTTATTTATAACCGACAAGTCTGAAAGAAGGCAGTGTTGGATGGCACCCGTACTGTTTCATGGCACCCGAACCTGAGCCAAGCCACAGAGAGCGTGCACGAGATCAGCCGCTTACGAGGCCGCCACCAAAAGGACCACCTCGTGCAACTGACGCCGCTGTGGCCGCTCCAGTCATGTGCCATTTTTGTGGACGGCACGGTCACTATTAGAAGGGATGTATTATGAATACGTCGCTTTCGTATGTGATCACTGCTACAAGACTGGTTGAAGACAGTATGCTATGCTAAATTCTCGGAGTTGAGGCCGCACAACGGGTACAACAACATCAAGAACAACAACGCCAACCGCGGCAGCGCGGGAGCCCGCAAAGAAGGCAGCGGCTAATGAGGCAAGAACCGGCTTCCACGTCAAGCTGACAACGCTCGCCCTCGCGCGGCTACTGCTGCATTAAGATTGCCAGTAGCCGAGGCCCAAGAAGCTAAAGGCCCGGGACGATAACATCCAGGCCTGCTACTCTATGCGTTAAGCGTTGTTTGGTTAACCATGCTGTAACTTCAGACTCAAAGAGCGCGAGGACAAAGTGCAAGCAAACCGGGACGTTCTCGCCGCGGCCGCAGCATCTGCAGCCACCCTAAGTACCTCCGCAGCAGCGTCCGGCGCCAATTTGTCATCAACAAGACAGCCCACTGCCGCTGCAATCACCGAAGCATTGGGGGCGGGGCACCACTCTGCCGGCTCCGTCCGCCATCACAGAGGCTGCCCTTGCCGGTGCACTCGCTAAAGCAGCTGAGCCCACCTCAGCACCAATCAGTAGGAGCGAGTCATCACCCTTGCTCTAGGCCACCAATATGGCAGCTACTGTCTTCGTGCCCGTACCTGTAAACCCAGGCACCACTATTGCAACCACCGCCACCACTGATACTTTGGTTAACACTCGAACTAACACTTTAACCTCCATCGACACTCGATTGGCATGATCAACCGCTTTGTATTCAGCCAAAGCAACAGCAGCCGCCACCGCAGCCGCAGTTCCACTATTACCTGCAGGGCCAACAACCATCTCGGCGGTCACACGCCACAGCGCACAGATGCTGCTCTCGCTTGTGCAACAACCAGGAGCACGCTCCACCCACGAGTTCCCATCTGCAACAAGTTTAACAATCAATGTCAAATTTCATGATCTTTTATACCTTTCGTTAAGTATCAAGTTTTCATGAATTGCGGCAAATTTCGATGAGTTGTGAGTCTATCGTAGATATTGACCGACCCAAGGACCGGTCTAGAAGACGCCACAAAAATGGAGGGCCAGTTTGAGAAGGACTCGACCAGATTTTTGGAAGGGCCAACCGCCAAATGGTATAACTTTGCCATATGGGCATCTTTTAAGTTCCTTGGTGCGTAGAAAAAGTCTGGAAGTGTACTACAAGGTTCTACAAGAATAGCTTAGCTTCTGATTCCGTTTGGCTCGAGAAACGTCTGAACAGTAGCATGTGCAACCTGGTAGATTAAAAAGGACATCTCACTTTGTGCAATAAAACCTTAACTCCCTAGTTTCTTGTGTGCAAGCCTGGTGGTGGTTAGCAGGGGTTGCTAGCGCGTGTCCACTAGTGTGTGCTTGCTTGTGTGACGATCCAAGGCGCTACACAAGTCGGTGTGTAGCTTCGAGCATGCGCGTGCGCACGCGAGTGGCGGGGCGCGCGTGTGTGCTTGGCAGAGGGGGCAAGGTTCCGTTATGAATACCGTGCCTTGGTGAGAGGGTTGTTGATCTGACCAACTCACAGGTGACAAGCCACGAGCATCGTCACAACTAGCATCGGTGCACGGTTTACGAAGGTGAGAGAGAAGTGTGTGGGCGTTTACACTTTTCATTCGGAAGCGGAGTGTATTGTATTGGTGGAGATGGATGATGTCCGTGTTGAGGAGCTTTAAGATGCAATCCTAGCACTGCGAGAAGAGCTTCAGCAAATGCAAGCGGCTACACAAGCACAACGCGTCCCTCCTCCACCATGTCCGCCCAAGAGGTGGTACGCGGAGGGGGTGGGCGAGCAGTGGGTTCCTCAGTCGGAGGCACCCGCGCAGATGGTAAGCTTTGCTGGGGGGGGGGGGGGGGATGTGCTCAGCAGCTGCAGGCTGAGAAAGGGCGGAGACTGGCATCGGGCCCAGAGCAGGCAGTGAGTCGAACGGAGCAGATGCAAGATGAGCAAGGGGGGAGTGCCGGAGCATCCGCTTGCATCCGCCTGTTGAGTGGTCCTGCATGCTGCTGCGTGCTGAGAGTAGCGCGTCCACTTAACGACTTGGTCGTCGCCGTAGTTTTGCGCTTTGCTCTGCTGGGGCGTTGAGTTTGCCAGCCTTCAAAGTAACCCGAAGGAGGGGGGGGGGGGCGGGGGAGAATGTCTGAAG
>RHPI01000277.1:187555-204056 GCA_009103225.1 Chlorokybus atmophyticus | reverse complement strand
CCAGCCCCCCCCACACACACACCCCAAGAAAAGGCCGCGAAAGATGCTCAAGAGAACTAGATCGCCGCTGCCGCCGCCGCCGCCCTACAGGGCCGATCCATTCAAAGTTGTTGTATTCTCTTCAGGTTGGCAATCTTGCCAACGCGCCGCTGCGCTGAGCGCGAGCCCGCGTTGCCGCCCGTGCGCCCTGGGCATCACAGGTGTTGGGATGTGTCTCGCGTGCGTCCACGTGTGTGTTGGGTATGTAGACCCAATGTGTCACAACATGTTGTGAGTGGCCTCATGGCTGCGTGTGTCCCGTTAGAGCACGTGAGCGTAGCATTGGCGAACCACACCCCTAAGCAGCAGTTCAGCTAGCGCAGCCAACATGCAAGGAAGCACAGGGTTGAAACACAAGAGGCCAATGAGCTGACCAAGATCGCTAGACGGTATGTACACATACAGATATGCATATGCATACCCATACCCATTCATACACATACACACATGGCTAGACATATACCTGCACATATATAGTACGGCGTGAGCACACTCACATGCATGTACACGTACACGTACACATACACAGAAACACAATCACACACACGTTGAACGAGCAGGGAACCATAAGCACCCACAATCTGCGTGTGTGTTGGGGTGTGTATCTCTCTCATGCTTGCAAGCAGTGCCGCCGCGAGTGCGCGGGGCAATCGCGGCAGGATGCGTGAGGGACGCTGGCAGGATATGTAAGCACACACAGTATGTTGTCTTTCCACACAGCGTGCATGTATCACTCGTCGTGTTCTATCTAAACGACATGTTGCAAACGTTGTCGACGTTGTCGTGCGTCTCGTGCTCACGCACGAGCGTCTACATGTGCCTGTTCACATGTGTATGTGCGTACTAGAGAGGGAATGTTGGCCAGCCCGGTCTGCTGTCCTCGCACGCCGTGTCCAGAGTTGACGGAGCACAACACGCATACCAACATGAACCAACCCAACACGTCTCTCCACTTTCTTCAATGCCAACAAGACCACAACAACATGGCCGACGTGTCGGGAAAGCCATTACTCTAATTTTGAGAGAACAGTAGAAAACAGTATTAACATGTTGAGACAACACGGTTGTGACACGCTTGCCACGTACGGGCTTGAGTGGACTTGCGGCACTGATACACATCGAATGGTACTAGGGTGCGTGTTTTAGAGGTGATTGACACGGCGGGTGCGGGCAGCACAAGGAGGAGGAGGAGGAGGAGGACGGTGTGTCCACAAGAAGCCACGAGCGGGTGTCGTGTTGTTGTTGGTGCGTGATGAGCTGCTTGATCAGGTTGTTTCACTTCGGGGCAACCCTGACGGCGCCATTGGGTTGGTAGAGGACTACCGCCGCACCAATGTGGCGCTGACGTGCTCCACCGCCAAACTCGTTGTCGTGGGGGACGCCTCACCCCCCTTTGCGCGTAAGTGCATACACTGTCGTGCCACTGAGTTTGATGGGCATTTCAACAACACGTGCATGCACAGCCATACGCGCACCAACCCACATGACTTATCACAATGCCGGATGGGGCAGCGGCCCGGCTTACTGCTCGGTGATTGAAGTCACGTCAACAACTCTATCTGCTGATTTGTTTTGCCAACTTGGTAGTACTCTTGTCATGCACAGAGAGTGCAGACACAGAGACTTTTGTGCTTATATCTCTTTCACCCATCAGTCCGACTCTGTAATACGCACGTGTCTCAGTCGACTCTCGGCACGTCAGAGATGTAGTTCAACCTTGTCACGTCACAAACCGGACCTCCCGTTGGGTCATCAAGCCGCATCTTCTCTACACCCAACCCAACATTACCCATCAGCACCTCGCACCGGGGCAACAATGCTCCTCCTGTCAAGACAGCTTCCGGGGCCTACGGAAACTGTGTGGAAGGAGAGGTAGGGTCAAGAGCGAATCTTTGATAGGAATGGGTTCATGTCTGCGTGTCGGGGGGAGTCAGTGTGCGCAAACGCATGCGCAAATGCGCCCGTGCGCGTGAGCGTGCGTGCGTGTGTGTGCTTGTGCGCGCGCGTGTGTGCATGCATCTGTGCGCGCGCGTCCGTGTGTGAGTGCATGTGACTGCAAGCACATCCACCCACTGGGTGGCACTATCATACGAGTAGGTGTGGGTGTGGGTAGGGGTAGGGGCATACGTGCGTTCATTTCCTATCCATATGCGTGTGTGCACTGCATGCGTGTGTCACACGCATGCAGTGCACGTGCAAGTGCATTCGTGTTGCGCATGTATCAACATGTGTATCCGTGTGCATTCCTTGCCGGGTCAGGTCTGCGCGCACACGCACGAGTGCCCCTTCCATCCACACAACAACGGTGCCGAAGACAGCGCACTCGTCAGTGCCGCGAGACACACCCGTGCCGCCTCCCACGTACGCACGCATGCAACGACGCTCCCACTGGCTTCAACGCAAGTATGTGCGTGGCGTGGCGAGGGTCCGCCTCAGAGCCACCTGCTTTGCGGGAAGTCCTGTCAAGGGGACACGAGAACACGTTGGATACAGGTTTTCCGTCTCATGCATGTTGTTGGACACACACATGGACGCAATGCGTACGCGCACGTCTGCACCTGCGATCACATTGGCACGCATACGAAACTCCGATCTAGGACAAGTGCTCCTGCATAATCCGGCGTGCAGTACCGCAAGTCAAACAGCGCCCACAGTTGCAGCAGCACCGCGTTGCCCTGCGCAACGGACCCAACAGTTTCTGAAACAGAAACAAACAATAAAGACAGCGGCCCAGAATAACACCGCCCTCGCAAGTTCCACGTTGCCCTGCGCGCTTTGAGTGCGGGCAACCCGCGCGTCATAACACACGGCGCTGGTTGTCCCCACGCGTCGTCGTCCCCTCTCATTGATTGGTGTGTGCGTGTGAGTGCATGAGCTAACTGCACACGCCTGCCTGCATGCGGCTGTGTCCATGCGGGAGTCAGTGTGTCTCTGTGCAATGCGTGAGAGTGTTGGCGATGCCATGGGTACAGAACATATGAGTGAGTAGTGTGCTGATGTCATGACGGTCATGCATGGTGCATGTTTGTAGCGCAGTCACTGGTGTGTGCACTTGTGTGCATATGCATGTCTTCTTGCAGGCATGGGGTGCGGGGGTGTATACATTGACTGAGCGCGATCAGCACATGCAGCTATGCTGTAGGTAATGGCTACCAAAAATAGCTGCAGCGGACGCTGCACAGCGGTACAAGCACAAGCGGTGTGGTCATGCAGGGCGCGTGTCAGAATCATGACCAACCTCACCTCAAGCGGTCCCCTGGCTGTCGCCACCAGCCTCATTCACACTGGGACGGTCACCCCATGAAGCGTTTGTTGGCAACACTAAGGCTGAAGATGTTGCGAGATGTCATGCCCATTGTCGTCGTGTGCCAACCTGCACCTGTGGCATGCTTACATCAAGACCCTCGCCCAGACTATCAGCATACCAACCCATGCACGTCATAGACCAGTAGGTAGATCATGACCTTGGACTAGCTCATGGCCGTAGCCCACATAGGCACCACTCGTAGCTGTCTCAGATGTGAATTTAGTTACGCGTTATGTTTTATATCGAGGGAGAGTTTCAAGTGGGAATAGCCCTGATATGACCGTTAGCTTGTGTTCTGAACAGTCATGATTTGACTTGTATAAGTAGTCGCGGTGGTCATCGGATCAGCTGGTGACACTATAAGAGAGAAAGCTAGGAGCTTGTGAAGCAACGTGAACTACAAACACGCCGTCCTGGTTACTAAGAATCCCCTCACCGTGTGAGAGTGTGTGCATGCTCGTGTGCACCGTGCTTGTCGTTGCTGTGAGCTTAGTACGCTGGGTCGCGATGTGCTTGTTGGCATCAGTCGGAGCATAGCATCCACGTGTTGCTTACTCATTCACCTCACTTAACAGTGTAACACATTTTCCACTCACTCAAAGAACTGTGTAAAGAGCACGACCTATAGTAGTGGCTTGTTGACTCACAGTGTCACCCTCTTTGCTCAAGTGAGTATGGTTGCATCCTGCACACCAGAGCAACCTGCAGTAGCATACATCTTCGTGCATCATTGTCACTATTATCACATAGAGCGCACAAGCACTAGTGCGGTGAGTGGTAGCGGCATTAGATAACATTACATAACCGTGTAGAGCACAAACACTCTATCCTTCATACACTTTCATCTTCGCATCAGCTGTATGCGCAGGCCCACCCTGTTCTCGCCAACAGACGAGGGGGACCTTAGCAGCTGGAGCCCGATCTCCAACCTCACCTACGAACGAGTAAGTGAAGGAAGCAGTTACCGTAGCAGCAGAGGCTCACGCCCCGTCTCCGGCTTCAGCTCCTCCCACTTCACTCCTTGCCATTAAGCTTTTCCACCTCCTTCGGACAGTGACGACGAAGAAATGGAGCCCTCCAGCTCAACCAACTCCCTGCGCTTTTTCGGACGTGCGGGCACCACACCACTTGATGACTTCATCATCAAGTTCCTATCCAAGTTGCGGTAGCAAGCCCTCCAAAACAAGGACTGGTCAGATGAGGTGTCATTCCTTATCAGGGTGCAGTACCTTGAACATGAGGCACACGATGTGTGGAAGTCCATTGAGCTGCACAGAGTCGATGGCTATGGCGAGCTTGCCAGCACCATAGGACCTGCACCGACATATAGCCCAGCAGCTGCTGCCTTAGCAGCAGTGGTCCCTCCAACCCGAGTCACTGGGCGGGCGTTGGCCCTAGCCATGCAACAAGCAAAGGACGAAGACGAGCTGGTTGTTGCCTCGCTAACACCTGCAAAGGTCGAGGTCAAGAAGGCCAACCGACGGACCAGAGTGCTTAACCGCGCCGCTGCCATCATCGAGGCTCAACAGGCTGAACAACAATCTGCAGCCTTGAAAACGGGGACGCCAGTACCGCCAATACCGGGCTCGCATACTCCGGCAGGAGCCTCAGCCTTTCACACTTGGCTCGGTGGCGTTGCGCGCACCAGCCATCACCGTTGGTGCTTTTATGTCGAACTCTCCTCTCAAGGACTTGTACGCAGCACTGCGGCGTACCTTCCCGCCCCAGACCACCATCACCGTAGAGGAGTTGAGACGCTTTTACGGAGGCCCAATGAGGACCCTCTCCGGTTGTATACGCGGCTGGAAGGAATACTGATTACAAGATCGCCAGTGAGGAGGCAGCTGCAGTGGTGTACGTGGCTGAGTTGGACCCCACCTTGAGTGAGTCGATGCGTTTGACACTGAACTATAGTAGGCCCCTCGGCTACACCCTCAAAGAAGCTTTCGAGACTGCACAAGCCATTCACAAGCGCGCGGTGTATGAGAAGGCGGTGTTGGACACCAACTAAAGCGCCTCACGTCCCATGGCAAGCGCGAGTGCTGAGCCCCCTCGACGAAAACGCAGTCAAGATGCTCAAGTCACGCGCAACAAGCATAAATGGTCAGCTTATGCTGCGCTTGTTGCTCCAGTGTTGTGCCATCAGCGTGGTCGACATGGGCACTACAAAAAGAAGTGCACCGCAAATTACGGCAACCTTGTGTGCGACTACTGCCACAAGGTGGGACACTCAGAGGCAGTATGCTGGCTCAAGTTCCCCGAGCTACGGCCCTCTATTGGCTACAACAACAGCAACAACGCTGGAAACTATTGCAGCAACAACAACAATAACAACAATAACAGCGGGGGCTACAACAATAGCAGTGCTGGTGGCTACAACAACAGCAACGACGCTGGTGGTAACAACAACGGCAACAACACTGGTGGCCACAACCCCAACAGCAATCACCGGCGCTCGAAAAGAGGAGACTGGCCACAGAGAATCGCCCTCCACAGCGCAAGGGACCCGATGAACGCCCTCGCGTCGGAGCTGCTGCTGTCAAAGCATCACCTGGTTCATTAATTATCGACCAAGTCGCGGCCCTCATGGTACGAGTGGCCCAGCTGGAAAAAAACAAAGAGCAAAACTACCAAGCCTGCTACGCTGCCCGATGGGCCTTAATGGCATATAAACGCGAAAGAGACTCCCCCCCTGCATCGCGTGTTTAACCATCGAGACGTGCGCGCAGAGAGGCAGGCGCATCGTCAACAGCAGCGTCGTTGGAAGCCACAAGTGGAGCTGGCTCGGTGGCCACAACCCTTGCTGGGACGACCCTGTCGACAACACCGCCGACGACAACACCCACATGTGCCGCCAGTCCCAGTCATCTCTGGCGCCAATGTGGCATTGGGTGTATCCGCCAGCGCGGATACACCCAACACCACACTGGCGCCAGAGATGACCGACATTGAGGCTGCTGCAGCCATGGCTGGCATACCCACTGGTGGTGTTAGCACCACACTCGCTACGACTGCGGACACTGCCCCGATCACAATGGCTGCAACGCTCATAGCGGCGACCTCCGTCGCCATCATTGTTGCAGGTGCCACAACTGTTGCTGCAAATGATGTTGCTGCACCTCTGTTAGCCATTGCTGCCACTGCCGCCGCGCCATCTGGGGTTCGTGCGGCCCCTCCTCCGCACCCTGATGTCACTCAGCAAGTGCCACGCGGACCGCAAGCAGAGCGCGCTTGGGAGTCCGCCCTACGCAACATCAAGCCCACCATTACGTACGGGCCTGGGGGGCAACGCGCAACGCACGTAGTGCAAGATGATCGCATCCTGCCGCTGCCACCGCGTGAATACCATACACTATCGGAGCCCACTCAATAACAGTTAGAGATGAGATTCTAGCTGGCACTGCTCATGAAATGAAAGATCGTCTCTTCAGGGTCGCATACCGGCGCCCCGCTGTGTTGGAGCTGGCAACTCAGATGTTTCAGGCGTTGCACGCCAGGCTGCAGGACGCACCCGACCGATGGCAGAGATCTTGCGAGTCCCCACCATCACTCACGACATGCGGCAGCAGTCATTGCGCGCAATATACCTGCAGCCCATGCCACAATATCACCACTTGACGGTTGTGGACACCGAGCCCACAACCACGTGAGAAGGGACAGTAGTCATGGAGGCAGCTCATGCTGTCCGATGGACCTACGCCGCAGAGCAAGTAGAATGCGAGGCAGGCCCGCAAACACCGGGTCTGCCGGGCTTCCCTCCACAGCCATTCGGGACGCCGGCAGACATGATTTCATCATCTCAAAGGCTGCATCCACCATCACCTTCACAGCCAGCGCCAGAACCGTTAGCGCAAAGGCCTCCCCGTGTCTACCAACCACCGCGACAAGGTCGATTTGGCAGAGGGAGAGAACAACGAGGGGGTAGTCAAGGCCCAGCAGGCAGAGGAGCTTTGGCTGCAATGCGCTCAGCACCTCCAGCTGAAAGACATGAGGCAACGGTGCCGACAACCCGCACCAAGATACTACGCATGAACGCCAACGCTGCCATGGTGGCCAACCAAGGCAAGCATGTGACCATTAATGGTTAGGCGCCCAAGCGGGAAATGCTGGACACCGGAGCACAGCTAGTCATCATTGGGCGCTTCCTCGCGCGGTCCCTTGGCATCACCAATTCAAAGCTGATGCCCTGCCCATACATATTGAACACAGCAATGGGGAGCCGTGACAAGGTGATGGGGGTCACTAAAGAGGCCATCTGCGTTTGGTTGACAGGGCTGGACCCGACCCACACCACAGAGATCGTTCAGCACTGTGTGGTCACTAACGCTGGCTCCTTCGATTTCCTTGTTGGGCAGGACTTCAACTTCCCGTGGGTATGGGCCTTGACTACTGTACGGAGCGGGCGTGGTTCCGACCACATTGGGATGAAGATGACGGAGAGGTATAGGGCTTCCTGCCTTTTGAGTTGGTGTCACACACGCGTGCCCAATGCAAAGTGGCTGCCACAGCCACGCGCAATTACGAGCGCACACGGGAGGCGGCAACAGCCACGTATGACAGCACCCGCACAAGAGTTGCTGCCGTCGCCGCAGCCCCTTGCTGCACAGACAACGCCACTTCCATTCCTTACACCGAGGAGCAGGAGGATGCCATGGTAGAGGCGGCATCACAAGACCCGGCCGAACGCCGCTGGCGGGCACAGGTGGACGCGCACCTCTTGCTGACCCAGCCGCTGATCACTTCGCTTCCACCACTATAAAGGACACGGCACAGTGCAAGACCACATGGTAGCCACCGGAGTCGTGGAGTTTCATACCTTTCAACGACAGCAAGGCATCACGTTGTTAAAACTGTTCAGAGGTATTGGCAGTGGTCTCGCTGCAGTCCTCACCACAGGCGTCAAAGTCACCAAGTATTATTATTGCGACCTTGATCCGCGCGCTTCAACAGCCCTTAAGCACCATCTGTCCGTCAGCAGCACGAGCGCTATCCACAGCAGCTGCCCTCGTCGGCACTGCAAGGCAGCATCCAAGCCTTGCCACAAGATATCCGACTGACCAAAAAGGACCACTTGCTGCCCCTCGGCGACATCGACTTGTTGATAGCTAGATGGGAGTGCCAAGGACTCTCCAGAGCAGGAAAAGGCCAAGGCCTTGACGACCCTCGCTCAGGTCTGTTTTGGGAGTTGATGAGATCCACCTCCTCCAACAGCATCAGTTCTCTAGGCCACAAAGGTACGTCGTCGAAAACGTGCACTCAGAGGACGACCAGCGTCCCCATGTAGCCTCCACCTACCAACAGGTGTGCTCCATTCTTGGGCACCCATTTAAGTTAAACGCAGCGCGCCAAGGCTCCCGTGCACATCGCGTCCGCGTCAAGTGGTCAAACTTGGCCACCACAGAAGAGCTGATGACAGCAGATAACACACGGAGTACGCGGCCACGCAACCTCTTGGTCGATGACATCCTCGACCCCAACCGCAGAGCTCAACCAGTCACACGTCTTGACTATAGCCACTTCTACCAATGCAACCAACCTGGCCAACCGCGCCGCGCAATTCTCACTTTGGTGTTCAACCCAGAGTCATATGCCTTCCGCAATAACGGTGATGCGTGTTCAACACCACAACGTGCAGGCTAGAAGAACCCAACGCACGTGAGCACAAACGCGCCATGGGGTTCTTTCCCAACGGTATCACAGGGTCCCCGCTGACCAATGGTCAGCAATGTCAGCTGTTCGACCGCGCCATGGACCAAAACAGCATGGTCTGGTTGCTGGAGCTGAGCTTCGCTATGCAGGACCGCCATGTGTCTTTCGAGGATGTCAAACACCTGGCTAGGGGGTGGGCTGATCGCATTGCAGACACCAAGGCAGCTCACACAGCCCTCGAGGTGGCTCACATGGAGGAGCAAGCAGCCGTGACAGTGGAAGACATACCCGTGGTTGCCAACGCAACATCTTAGAACCACGCCCTTGGCCCTCTTGTCACGGAGGACATATGAGAAGAGCTGGAGGCTCTCCTTAACAAGTGGAGGAGCCAATTCAGCTTCAATGTGAAGGAACTGGGTACATGTTCAGTGTACCAGATGGACGTCGAGCTGGTGAACACCGAGCCGGTTCATTTTTGTACACACACACTCACGCGCAGGTGCACACACGCACGCACTTCTCAACATGGTGCTCTCCTCAGAATGGCCGATGACAGATCCCCGTAAGCATGTACTCCCACCATCATATGACACCTTCATTCACCTCGCTCCTATCCACCGCATATTCACCTCAAGACCTCTCAACATTACCACCAACGTGTGCGAGTAACCGTCACGGGCAGCGCTCACCCTCTCATCATCGTGATGAGGTTGCCTGTGTGATTTGCTGTATTTGGTGAGAAAAAGATTTTACCTCGTGTTGCCTTTTGGGGGACATGCTGCAACACAGCCCTGCAACACAGCCACAATAGTTGACTCAATTTGAGTAGGCGCCGCACACAGTGACTGAAGCGCAAATTCAAGTGGTGCATGCAGGCTGCATGTGTGACCATCACGACTGAACTCCACCTTCACCAAGCGCTTTGCACGCTGTCTCCACCAGGGTGCTGATCAGCGGCGAAGTGAGGATGACCATGCAGGGAGGCGGAGACCCACACACAGCTCAGCCTCCATGGGATGGACAATAACAACAACAACAACAACAACAACAGTAGCACTCCGCAAGCAGCTGCCGCAGTTGAGCCACTAAGCTTACAAGTTGAGCCACTGAGCTCCACTGAGCGATGGTTATTGCGGCAGTTCTAACGTTTACGGCGCTAACGTCAACATTAGCAGCGCCGCGGTACGGCGCAGATGGTAGCAGAACGGAAGCTCTCACGCACGTGATGAATGCATGCAGAATGCATGCATGCATGCAGTTGAATGTGCTCACTCGAGACGCTGGGTGGGGGCGGCGCCGACGTTGTGCTAGTTGCTGCTGCTGAGGACGAGGACGAGGAGGAGTGGTGACCTAGCTGGCAGCATTACCTTGGCGCTGTCAGGGATCCAGCTTACCACCCGCAGCGGCGAGCGTCGTCTGCCGTTGCAGTGCCTAAGACCACATCGCCCACGTGCTCTGCTGGTTAGGCAACAATCTACCGTGTGCAGTAGGAGAGGTGTCGTCGTTGCTTTGAACTCAGTGAGGCTGGGCTATGACTTTGACTCGGCCATAGTCGGCGATGCCGTCAACATACCTGCGCTCACTAGGCCAGGCCAAGCACAGCTGGAGTTCCAGCTCGACCAACACTTTGAGAAGAAGCTTGAAGACTTCAGGACAGACATGAAGAGGGAGCTTGCAGACTTTCATGAGGAGGTGTTGGCCGCGCCTAAAGCAGATCCTGATGAACACATCAGAGACTTGCAAGGCGTACTACTAGTAGTGCTTCAGTCTTGTCAAGTGCCCAAGTCCTCTCTGTTCTAGGCTGCTCTTGTAGCTGCAGGTAAGGCTGTAACATGTTGATTGCAGTATTGACTAGCAATAGCGGTAGGTCGGTGTAAAACACGTGTCTGTGTCGCTTGGTTGATTCCTCATTTTTGTCACGATCGCTTGCCTCTGGACTTCTATTCACTTACACACTACTGCCTCATTGCGGTGCTCCTCATTGAGCACGCGGCACGGCTTCCGCCAGTTGCACAACCAGTATGAAATACTCGGTTATACTAGGGCAGGCATGAACTATGCATGGCTACCACCATGCATGGCCTACAATTCATGGCCTACATATGATGAGTATACTCGCTGTGCGTGCGTGCGTGTGTGACATCCGACAAGTCAGGGAGACGTGGCTAAAGAGGCTGGAGGCGAGGGACACGACCATGAAGATGAGTTTACTCATTATTATGCGTTGCAATTGGGTGTACAAGAGGGGTATGCTGCTGTGCCGGCATGCATGGTGTGCTCAAACCAAGCAAGTGACATGCTCTACACTGTGCGGTTGTTAGTTTTAATCTGGAACGGTTGTGAAGTGGTGTCTGCGTTGCTGGCCACAGCGACGCCGGCTTCTGCATCATCATAGCAAACTGGGTAGTGGCGATGACTGAGGCACTGACGGCAGCAACGCCACCGCTACTACTGTCCTTGAAGGCTACGCGTAAGCACACATGCACATGAGCATATGCCACGCGCATTGTATGTACAAAGTCAGGCACGCACGCGCACATGCAACTTGCAGCACATTGGCATGCACCCACGCACTGAGGGCCTCAACGCCACTGCTACTTAACCGTCAAAGGCCAAGCCGGTAGGCCTAAGCACACAACAAACATGCACGCACGCACAAACGTGTGCGCAGGCGCGCAGACACACAGTCATCAGAGTGCATGTCTGGGCAGTCAGTTGAGCCTCTCATCTCATCACTCACACCTTCCTTCAGCACATATCCGTTACATTCCGGCGCGCAGACCACCGCCACTGGCACAGTAGTGCACAAATGCGCATGCTCACGTGCTAGTGTATGATTGTGCACTACTGTATTGGAAGCGTTGAAAAATCCAAACTCACAACGCACATCTTGTTCAACTTGGTTGAACCATTGGCAGACGTATAGTATGTTCATTTGTAGCAAAGAGTTTTATGCGGTGCAGGAATGCATGCAAGGACTTTGGCAATGAGTTGTTGCGCGTCATGTGAAAGTAAGTCATTGGTGTGATCAGCTTCTTGCATGGCATGTGTCACACTCTCGTGCATGTCACAATTTCATGCATCGCATATCCTGCACGTTCGCGTCTCCCTCCCGGTCCATGAGATAGGGATTGAGGAAGATATGCTGGCGAAGGACAGAGTCATAGGTGTCCGGCTCACGGGGGAGGGAGGGTCGGACTGTTATCCATGCCCGAAAAATGCGCTGCCAGTGACCTGGCAAGCGCTTCGTCGGTTGCGCCGGGGAAGAGAGGAGAGCTGCCCCGGTAGGCACCCAGCGAACTAGACAAGGGGCGGGGTGAGAGTTAGGAGGGCGGCATGGTGAGGGGAGAGACTCGCTGCCCAGCCAGTCAAGGTCTGTGGCCAAGGACTTTCCAGGCCGCTCATGAAGGGTCCAAAAGTCTGGCCGCCCACTTGGCAAGCAATGCTGTCGTTGCCAGCTTGGGTCGTGTATGCCAAGGCCTCCCTGTTTGCGAGGGTGGCAAACGGTTGACCAGTTGACCTGTCAGGGCGGGAAACAATTGGGAGGAGGTGGCGGCGTCGTTGATGTTTTTGTCGCTGCCGCCTGCCTCCTCCTGCCGATTAAGGCTGACACCTGCTGTCCCTACTTGCCATCACGCGATACAGGTATGCATGTGCTGAGTCCTGGAGTCTTGTGCATGTCGGCTTACGATGGAGCAGTAGCAGTCAGCGCACATAGCCTGTGAGATAGATAGGTTGAATGGGTGCTTGCTGGGGGAGAGGCGTCGATGGACGTTATCAGTGTGTTGTTTTTCTTTGTTGTGTGTTGAGCTTCATGGATAGCTAGTATGCTAAGCACACAACGGTGGTAGAATGTGCACACACAATACAGCTAGCTTGAGCCATGTTTTAACTTAACTCTTTCTTTGCATCCGTGCACGCACATGCAAAACTGTTGGTGACAATCACTCTTGAAACTGAATTCACCTGATTTCAATCGTGCAACTTAACGGCTCATTCTGACAGAGTGCACCCGCATGAAATGCACATAGTGTGCACAGCGCAGCAACAGCGGCAGCAGTAAGGCTTGTAGGGTGGCAATGCGCGAGTAAAGCTGAAGTTACTCAAAGGGGTGCGGGTAGACATTGAGCATGCTGTTGATGCTGATAGTAACGATGGTTTAGCACATGTCGAATGGTGTGCAATCGTTGAATAATAGGTTTAAGACAAACGGCTTTGCCTTTCATGAGCGTGATCTTGTTATGATGTTTATTGTGTCCCTGTGTATGTTCTGTCCCACCACCAATCATATCGCATTGTTTGCTGCTGCAGGCTTGCTTTCCGCTTCAGCTCGGCTCCTTTGCCTTGCGCTGACCCGGAGCTCTCTTTCTTTCTCTTAAGTAAGTACATTTTTTACAGGACGCACAAGCGCACGCATGCACGCACGGTGCACCTCACCGCACCCCCACCCACTGACACGCATGCACGCATGTGCAGACACCCACACCCACAAGCGCTTGCACACGCACGTTGTTGAGCGCGCACACATGTGCCGTGCACTTTGTCTCTGTGCTGCTCCGACCAAATGCATTGTCGGACAAGACAGGAGGGTGCGCACGTTGTGTTGACCACATCTGAGAGCAGAAGCACCAGTGCCAAAAGAGCAGGATGTCCCAAGTGTTAGTGCGCTTACAAGTGCGTCACAACGTCAATGACCTCCCGCCCGACGTCAATTTCGTCAGCTGGGCGACACTAGCCAAGGCTAGTGGCGAGACAAGAATTGACAAGCTGCATGCCTATGTGAACCATGACCTGAAGGGCAAGCTGCAAGCTCTTTACGTGTTGCAGCCCAACGGACTCTGGACCTTGATTCGTCCACCGGATGCGAAGGTGTTGGGTGATGTCGTTGACATCAACAAAGGCATCGTGTATGTCTTCGCTATCGTGCCGGAGCCGGGGCCAAGGCAGAGGCAGCACTTGCCCCCTTAACATCACTTTTCCCTCCAGGTTGATGGGTTCAATTTCACAGCAAACTGTGTGGACGTGTGCTAAGCATGTGCTTGTGGTGGTGGATAGTCACACATACATGACCTTTCCTCTCGTTTTGCCTCCAAGTTGCCATGGCACCGACAAGGGCATTTGGCATAGTGGCTTGATGTGGTGTGTTCAGTTGTGGCAGGCTTAATAAGAACGATGATGAGGACGATGATCAACACGATGACCATGATAAAGTTCGCTACGCCACGATGTGAAGGCTTTGTAAGCTGCCCATTCCTGTGACCTACGCTTCGTCCAAGCACCGCAAAAGTTGGAGCAAGGCGAACGACACGTCGGCAACGTGCATGCTGCATCATCCGCCAGCATCATGTGCAGGCACACCCATCACGTTGATGGGACCCATTCTTAGCAGAGTTCACGTAGAACTGTGAGACTATCACACCGTCCCGCGAGACTGCATGTTCGTCTTACGCTTGGCTAAGGAGATGTCAAAAATGTTCGAGAAGAAAGCAGACAGGTTGGCAACATTCAAAGAGCTTCTCTCATCTGCACTCTGCAACTGCGACTCGGGTGGAGTATGATGCTCAGTCTGTAAAGCATTGCACCGGGCCGCTCATACTGCATTTGGAGGGCAGAACCTAGCTAGGGCAGGGATCGGGCTGTCCACATCTTGAAAATGTTGGCTTCTACGCACAATCCATAGCACACTACAAGTTCGAGTCGACTTGGCACCACTCTACCAAGCAGCATATACGGCTTTGCTCATTGAGGTGGCCGGCTCGAATGTGCGTGTCAACGCTGCTGTGTTTGGTAAGGGAATGCTTCGCCACCCGCTGACACCGATGTTGCCACTGCTTTTGCTGAACAAAACCGACCCGCTCATGCTGCAAGCAGCGCAATGCTTTGCGGCGCTGCGTAAAGATTTCAACAACCTGCTGCAATACAGCGACAAGCTGTTCTTGACCAAGTCATACCACTCAGCTGTGCCACCTGACCGCCAGCTACATTCCCTTATCCCCGCAGCATAAGGTCCATGCCTTTCGCGTACATTGCCGCCATTAGCAAGCACTGCTTTCGCGGCTAATGTGTAGACGATGATGTCATCATCAGGTTCTACAAGCAGTGTTGCACTGAAGCGCATGCTAAGCTAGGTAAAGCTGGTTACGCACCGGGCTTGCTTGGCACTGAGCAACTGCATGGTGGCTAGAGCATCGTCGTCATGCACTTCGTGAGTGGCGTTTTATGGGATGAAGCGCCCACACCTCGACCTATGGAAGTATTGACTCAGGCCGTCACGGCGTTGCACGCCGCCGGGTTTATCATTTATGGCGTTCTTCGCGGATTTAAACATGCTTGTTGGCCTAGATGGGAAGCCGTGCTTGCTGGACTTTGAGTGGGCGGGCTGCATCGGCGAAGCAACCTGCCCGCCAGTCATGCATCAGCTGAATGTGACATGGGCACATGGCACTTTTAATGGAATGCCAATCCAACCAGCGCATGACAAGTGGTGGCTGCAACAGTTGGTACAGTAAGTTGCACCGGCAATGCAATAGGCAATGATTTTGGGTAGCATCAGGTTTGGTGAGAGTTGCTATGGGTCACAATACTTTTCGTGCCAGAGCTGTTAAGCAGCAGACGCTCTGAGCAAGTTGGTGTACAAATGACTATGCGTGCAGGCTAGCTGTTGTCAATGTTAAACATGCTGATGTGCCTGCTTGCCTGCTTGCGTGCATACGTGTGCTTGGCAAGTGCACAGGACGGTGCATGCGCACGATGCCGTCACCAATTATATCAGCGTCAGTGGTCTCTGTTCATCTATGTGCACTCATGCTTGTTAGTGGATCTCCTGTTCTGTGCTCATAGGCAAGGAGTTGGACCTGGCATGTACCATGGCGCGCAACAATTACATATGTTGTAGACTCGTGCCTATGTCTTGGGTGGGTTGATGACAGTCACACAAGATTTGGATTGCAACTATAAAATAGATGACTTCATCCGTCGAACTAGTGCCTCTTGAGTGACTTGTGACAGTTCACAAGTGAACACAATTGCGCTTGAGCGCAGCATCATGATGATCTCCTCGGGATCTCCATATCAATGCATTTGCTTGGTTGCTGTCTCAAGTTACTATGCGCCAAGCAGCTGCTAGCAGCGATGAACACTCTTCACCACGCTAGCATTTTGCTCGCAATAAATGAATGACACGGCCTCAATCGTATTCTTCATTTTCTCCAAAACACTTAAGGGCGTCATCTGAGTGCATGCATTGTAGCTAAGTCAATGGTGACTGTAGTTTATGTGACATAATGATCAATTGCCGACTGCGTTTATTTCTGGTGTTGGTCATGTTCTGTCCTTGTCTACGTAGGGGAGCTATGTCAGCACGCAATTGAGCACATACTTTTTGCGCGTGCGCAACAGGCCTCATTACGAGGTGCCCATCGGCACCGAATTGAATAATGAACCTGACCGGCAAGGCTTTACTGTTGTTGCTTATGCTACAAAATGTCTATAAAGAGCTTGTCCCCG
>RHPI01000277.1:171451-187230 GCA_009103225.1 Chlorokybus atmophyticus | reverse complement strand
GGGGGGGGGGGGGAGGGATTCAAACATAACCTTATGTTACACATGTTAATGTTTGAGTGGTTTGCTTTATGCTTGATGACCGTCATTGTATTTCATGTGATGATGTCGCTCCTTGTTTCCTTTCCGCATTGGGTAAGTGCCATGGCGGTTCGACACACAATGGGGTGTATAACATTTACAAGCTTGTTGCTAGCACTCAGACATACCAACAAAGCACGCGTTAAGTGCATATTGTGCGAGTAAAACGCAATCGCGATTCTCCAAACCCCTAAAATGCTAAGGTAGCTATAGTATGCCACTTGCCCGGCTACGTCCACTTGTGCGATACCTGCTCACATCAAGCATATAACCAATGACGCCAGGTGCATATGTGCATGTTGCAAATTGCGTATTAATGCATTATCTGCTCGCTAAGTTTAACCAAGTTGGTATGCATACGCATGCACCTTGTTTGTTAATGTCACGTTGGTCATTGTGCAACGGTGGCACGCTTCTGGGCTATATTTCGCTGATTCCAGGTCCATAAAGGCCGAAAGGTGTCTTAAGGCCCCAAAGAGCTCTTTGGGCCTTGCGACCGCTCTTGGAGGCATTGAACCTATTACCTTCCGAGGCACCTCGAGGTGCCTCGGAAGGTAATTAGGGCACATGTAACTTCAATGTCGATATATACTACATAATTGGATGGCTTGCTTAGACAGTGCCGCTTCTACCAAAGTCAACGTGGGCTCCGTTTTGAGCTCCTTGGCCTTTGCACTCACAATGTATTTGCCAAGGGTGAGGAAGTAAGGCTGGTATAGCACATAAAATTCAAATGTCAGCAAGACTTAAAGGCAGAGGTGACAATAAGCTTTGCATGCACACTCAAAATGTATATAAACAAATACACTCACAACAAGTAGGAATTGCATAATCTGCGAGTGGAAAGGGATGAGTAACTTTGGGTAATGAGACAGGAAGAGAGAGTAGAGAAGCCGCAACTCACAAGTACATATAACCTCCTCAGCACCCTACTTAAGGGTGCTTTCAAGTCCTGAAACACATTCAGACTTGGTGGTGAGCGTCCTTAGCAAGATAAGTTACCTATCTTGCTAAAGACGCTCAATCAATGTACATGGTCAACAAAGCATGATATGCGAGAATATTGTGGGAACACAATTGATTAAGCTAAGTAAGATTAAGGGGAAGGCTTGTAGCAATCGTAACAACGATAGCACGATCGCATGCAAGTTGAAAAAGCGCATATATGAAGTTACCGACGACCATGTCGCCCACGGTTTCCTACACGCCGTAAAGTTTACGGTGTAGACACAATCGTAATCATCACATAATGCAACTGCCTCGCAATAGTGGGCACCATGACTCCCCGGATTTTGTTAAATACTGCTATCAACATTTAATCTTATGTACCCGTTTTCGCTGCTTTTTAATCATTGCATGATTCATTGTATTACGCACCCTAAGCATCATTAAGTCATTTAGCCACACAAGCTAGCTGTAAAGGTGACCTCATCCGATAATCTCTCAGCCCAACTGGCAGCTGACGACAAGTTCTCTTTCACCACATGTGACAACTCAATATTGTGCTTCACACGCCATACTAAGCTTTAGCAATGTTTGCCAACCATCATGAAGGCTGGATGCAAATATGAAGAGAACAGACAGGGGTGAAGGGGGAAAGAAGCCATATCGAAAAGAAGGGAGAAAGTAAGAAGCTGTAGCATAGGAACGGTGACGCTACATTGGTCTAAACAGGGACGCATCATATGATGCACTATAAATTGTTGTACATATGTATACAACAATGTTGGCGATGTATAACGATTGCTTATGTTTTTGAGCACGACCATTTGTATGTAGTTGTGTGTAACATATATGGGATGGGGCATATATGAGACATGTGTGGCTCCCCTTATGGCGGCAACTTTAGCTACAATGGCTTAGTGGTTAAGGCAACAATGTTATCATGTGACAATATTACGATATCATACGTGCAAATAGGTCCATGTACGGTTTTAAAGCAAGAAAGCGGTAGCCGGCCGGGCTACTTTAAATATTCAACCGCATAGATGACGAGAGGCTGCTTTCAACTTGAGGTACAATCACAATGCGTTCATTGTTAGATTATCACTACGTATACAAATAGCTTAAAAATATATCCTTTTTCTCAAAGCTTTCTTTTGTGCGAGTTCATGGAAGTTCACACCAAGTTAACTACAGCATGCCCAGATGCCAATGCATGTGGCACATACATGTTGTGATAGCTACAATTATAATTGCTACAAGCTATAATGCGTAAAGTGGTCAAGCATGCAGCAAACTATCCTAATGACCCGTAGATGTTATGATACTTTTTAATTCCGTTAATGTATTATCACGCGTTCGGTTCTTTTTGCCGGTAGGCATTGCTCACATGCATTATAGATTGCATCCGTCATCATTAAATAGCTAATCCTGACCCGCCTCTTATATGCACAGTTAAGGGTTTAATAAATGCGTGCATTGTAGTAACGAATCATAATAGTGTTGTGCAGACACATGATTCTAAGTGCATTATGTTGCACATGACTGCATGTCGTCACAGATTTAGGTTAAGGTTAAGGTTACGTGAGGATTGAAACAAAGTTCAATTTAATGGTTAGAAAGAGTGTAAGGACGATGATGCTATTGAGGGTGAGGGTGAGGGTTGGGTTTGAGGTTGGGGTGAGGGTTAAGGTTAAGGCTGAGGTTGAAGCTTAAGTCTGAGGTTGACATTAAGGTTGGGATTAAATATTGAACGTGCTTATTGAGGTGTTTTATGTTTATTTTGGGTTTGGATGGTGCGAGGTCGAGGGTGGGTTGAGGTTAATGTTTATTTTTTGATAATGAGGTTGCCACCTCAAAAAGGGTTGGGTTGGAGGTTGAGGTTGTAGTTGCGTTTAGGGTTGAGATTCGGGTTGGGTTGAAACATTGAGCATGCTTACCAAGGTGTTTTATGTTTATAATGGGTTTTATTAGAGTGAGGTTAAGGATGGGTTGATGTTAATGTTAACTTTAATTCTGGCAATGAGGGTGCCACCTCAGTAAGGGTTGGTTTTGAAGTTGAGGTAGAAGTTGAGTTTGGGGTTAAGATTTACGTTGGGATGAAACAATGAGCGTGCTTATTAAAGTGTTTTGAGTTGAATTTAAATAGGATTGGGGTTAGGGTTAGGGCTAGAGATCTAAGTTACGCTGGAGCGAGGGTAAGGGTGGGTTGAGGTTGTTGTTAAGTGTCTGTCGATGAGGGTGATATTCGGTTTAAGGTTGGTGTGACGGTGCTCGTGCCTTGACACATGTGAGTTAGTCCAGTCAACATCCTTCTCACCAAATACGGTATTCACACCGGAACCTTGCCCCCTCTGCCAAGCACACACGCGCGCCCCGCCACTCGCGTACGCACGCGCATGCGCTCGAAGCTACACACCGAATTGCGTAGCGCCTTGGATCGTCGCACAAGCAAGCACACGCTAGTGGACACGCGCTAGCAACCCCTGCTAACCACCACCAGGCTTGCACACAAACTAGGGAGCTAAAGGTTGTATTGCACAAAGTGAAATGTTCTTTTTGTACCTACCACTCTGCACATGCTACTGTCCAGACGTTGCTCGAGCTAAATGGAATCAGAAGCTAAGATATTCTTGTAGAACCTTGTAGTACACCTTTAGACCTTTCCTACGCACCAAGGAACTCCTCAAAATACTGCCCATTTAGCAAAGTTATTACTATTTGGCGCCAGGCCCAGAAATCTGGTTGAGCACTTCTCGACTGGCCTTCCGTTTTCTGGCGTCTTCTAGACCGGTTCTGGGGCCAGCCGATATCTGCAGCAGACTCACAACTCACCGACATCCGCCACAAGTCGTGAAAACATGTTACTTGACAAATAAGGCCTAAAAGGTCATGAAATCATGATATTTGACGTCGACTGTTACACTCCTCCCCCCCTAGGTGAGCTTTGACCTCGAAGCTCGCGAGGTTGTCCTTATCGTCGTTGCAGGTACGCTTGCAAACTTGTTGTGCATTCGCCAGGTGCTCCTCCGGTTCCAAGTGGCCTCATGCATAGGGTAGCCCTTCCACTTCATTAAGTATTTGCGCACGTTTCGCACCAGTTTCTCCCCCACAATGTCCTCCACGTCATATTCCACATGATTTTCTGTAGCCAACTCAGGTGGACGCAATGGTGGTTCTCCTCGATATGGTTTCAGCATGGATATATGAAAGACAGCGTGGATGTGCATAGTCTCAGGTAGTTGCAACTTGTACGCGACGTCCGAGATCACCTTGATGACTTTAAATGGTCCAAGCCAGCGTTCACTTAACTTGCACCATGTACCTGCAAGTTCTTTGCAGAAAGCAATACCAAGTTACACCATGTCACGTTATCAAATGTAATGTGCCGGCAATGTGCGTCTGCGTACTGCTTCAACCTATTTTGCGCCATTAACAAAGCTTCTCTAGCCGCTTTGGTGATGTCAGCACATGTCTTCAAGAAGTCACCCGCTGCTTCGACATGCACATCTATGTGTGGTACCAATGCTGTGGCAATGGCGTCAATGATGCTGACCGTAATTCATTAGGAAGGGGGTAACGTCGGTGCATTGCATTCTTGTAGGTGTTGCGAATTTCGCCATTTTCAGTAATTCCGCCCAATTAACTTGTCGTGCGTTCACGTAGCATCGCAGCATGTCTTCAATCGCGCAATTTGCGCGCTCCGTTTGGCCATCCGTTTGCGGATGGAATAACGTGCTGAACTTTAATGTAGTGCCTAACGCACTGTGCAGCGCCTCCCCAAACTTACTTGTGAATCTTGGGTCGCGATCCGTTACGATGCTCTTCAGTAAGCCATGCGAGCGAAAGTCATGCTTTAAAAACAATCGTGCTGCCTCCGGTGCAGTGCAATCCTCGCGTCATGGAGCTTCTTAAAAGATGCCCATATGGCTAAATTTATACTATTTAGCGCCAGGCCCTTCCAGAAATCTGGTCGAGTCCTTCTCGACAGGCCCTCCGTTTTCTGGCGTTTCCTAGACCGATCCATAAGCCGGTTGATATTTACGGCAGACTCACAATCACCGACATCCGCCGCAAGTTATGAAAACATGATCCTTGACAAATAAGGCATAGAAGGCCATAAAATCATAAAATATGACGTCGACTGTTACATACACGTCAACTCCGCAATACGTGCGCGTAGTATCTTCATATATTATATGAGGCGAATTCAAACACGCACAATGCTAATGTGAATTGAAACTTCGACCTTCAACCATAACCTTAGCCCCAACTTTCAATTCAACCCCAACCCTAACCTCAATTTTCAACCCCAACTCCAAGTTGAGCCAACCGCAACCCTCAGCTCAACCTCACGACCTTAACATCAATCTCAACCCACCTTCATCCTCACTCTATCCAAATTCAAGTTCCTTCTTCAGCATCAACCTCAATCTCAATCTTAACTTCGACCTTAACCTTAACCTCCACCCCAAGTGTAGTAGTCAATGTCAAATTTTATGATTTCATGACCTTTTTGGCCGTATTTGTCAAGTGACATGTTTTCATGACTTGTGGCGGATGTCGGTGAGTTGTGAGTGTGCCGCAGATATCGACCAGCCCTAGGATCAGTCTAAAAGACGCCAAAAAACGGAGGGCCAGTGGAGAAGTACTCAACCAGATTTCTGAAAGGGCCTGGCGCCAAAAGTATAACTTTGCCAAATGGGCATCTTTTGAGGAGTTCCTTATGAAAGGTCTAAAAGTGTACTACAAAATTCTACAAGAATGTCTTAGCTTTTGGTTTCGTCTAGCTCGAGAAACATCTGGATAGTAGCATGTGCAGACTGGTAGGTATAAAAAGGACATTTTACTTTGTGCAATACAACCTTTAGCTCCCTAGTTTCTTGTGTGCAAGCCTGGTGGTGGTTAGCAGGGGTTGCTAGCGTGTGTCCACTGGTGTGTGCTTGCTTGTAAGAGGATTCAAGGCGCTACACAAGTCGGTGTGTAGCTTCGAGCGCATGCGCGTGGCGCGTACGAGTGGCGCGCGTGTGTGCTTGACAGAGGGGGCAAGGTTCCGGTGTGAATACCGTGTTTTGGTGAGAGGGTTGTTGATTGGACCAACTAACAAATGACAAGGCACGAGCACCGTCACAACTCGTATCAGAGCTCGGTTTACTAAGGTGAGAGAGAGGAAGTGTGAGCGTTTACACTTTTACTTTAAGAGCGGAGTGTAGTGTATTGGTGGAGATGGAGGATGTCCGTGTGAAGAAGCTTTAAGGTGCAATCCTAGCACTGCGAGAAGAGCTTTATTACATGCAAGCGGCTGCACAAGCACAAAGGCGTACGAGCGTGCGATGGCGCATGCACAAGTTCCCATGGTGTCGAGCTCGCGCGTGCATGTAAAGGTGCCAAAGCCAAAGCTATTCAGGGCTCAATGAGATGGAGATGCAGTAAATGAATGGGGCTTTAAAATGCCTTCTTGGCTGAAGCTTACGGAGGTGCCCGCGCATCTACATGTAGAGGTGGCGGCAACGTTGCTTGAAGGACTGCGCTTGTATGGTGGAGGCATCGGTGTACACGTGTTACAAGTGGATTGGCGGCGCTATTGTCTACAAGAGTTGACAGCAGAGGTCAGGCATCAATTTGTTCCCGTGGAAAGCGTGAAGGCCGCGCGCGATCAACTTGCAACGTTTACGCAAACCAAGTCGGTGATGGCGTACACAGCTGCGTTGCAGCGTTTGGTGATGTCCATTCCCAACATGACCGAGGAGGAGCAGCTGGACAGGTACACCTGTGGTTTAAAGCTTTATTGTCGTAAGGAAGTGGAGCTCCGTGACCCAAAACGCTAGCAGAGGCGATACACATTGCGAAGCGCCTGGATGCGTTGTATTTCAAGACAACAACATCAAACTTTGATTGGAGGCGTGACCGTCAACGCGGGCCAAGCAACCAGGCACGAGAAGGCTTTGCATGTGCTTGGCAGAGGGGGCAAGGTTCTGGTGTAAATAGCGTGTCTTAGTGAGAGGGTTGTTGATTGGACCAACCCACATGTGACAAGGCACGAGCACCGTCACAGCTGGTACCGGAGCGCGTGCTTGGAGGGGCAGAGAGTTGGCTTTTACACCCACATATGAGCATGGGGCTAGCTCGAGACCTACACCAATGGAGGTGGGTGCGATCAATGCGCGCAAGGGTATGAGAAGGTCTACTGAGCGGCGTTTAGCTGGTGCTGTGCGTAAGTGTTACGTGTGTGACTCTACCGAATATAAAGCCTTCAACTGTCCAAGGAGAGCGCGAGGAGATGCGCCTGGTCGAGACATACGTCGCAACAGCGTGAACGTGATGGAGCAAAAAGGCGTGCGGCAGGGAAACGATTGCCCTCAGTAGGTGCAGAGGCTACTACTGAGGATGGGAAGCCTCAGGCATGCCCGGACTGTCCAACACGTTGCTTAAGCGAGAAGACTCATGGCCACGGAGGCATGGTACCAATGTATACTCCAACGGTGGTAAGTTATGCTAGTGAAGAAGCACGAAAGTACTTAGGAGTCCGAGCACGCATTCGAGACGGTGGAGGAAGATGGAGAGAGTGCAAGTTGATGATTTATAGTGGAGCAAATAGCAACTTCATGACGGAAGTTGTTGCACGGCGATTTTGATGGCTCTTGCCGTTGCGTGGAGGAGAAGTAAGGCTCGTTGATGGAAGAAAACCTTTTCGGGGCTGAAGGAATGTCATTCATGATCAAAGAGTTGCAAGTACGCATTGGTCCAGTGAGTGAGCGTATGTGCATTTGCTGCATCACATTGAAGAACGGGTTCGATGGAGTTTTGCGTCTACCGTGGCTACATAAACACAATACAAGCATTGATTGGAGGCGACACGTGCTCACCATCCGTGGAGAGACCATACATGGCTTACGCGATTGCCCCATTGAAGTTGAAGACCACCCCAGCGATGACGGCATCGGCGGTTGTGCCGCTACGTCGGGACGACGCATGGCGATCACGGCAAAGGGAAATGCAAGCATTGCGGGAGTGGACTCCAGAAGAGGTAAACAGCCCGGTATGTCTGCAATTCCTCAAGAGTCATACGCGAAGTTAAAAAAGTTGCTATCCCCACGAAAGTCGAAAGATGCATGGTTGTGCGTGGTGCGTAAGAAAGCGATCAAGACAGCACATCAGACCGCTAGTAATGCGGAGGCTACATCAGACCCCGAGGTGCGTGAACTCTTGAAAAAGTTCAAGGACATCATGGTGGACGGGCTACCACCCGGTCTACCACCTCCAAAAGATGTAGACCATGTAATCGAGCTTTTAAGGGCGTACACAAGCCACCGTACCAGCCTGTATACAAGTTGTCACCTTTGGAGCATGAAGAGGCGGAGCGACAAGTGGCGAACTTGCTCAAGCGCGGCTACATTCAGCCTTGTAAGTCGCTATATGGTGCGCCTATCTTGTTCGTGAGGAAGAAGAACGGTGACTGCGCATGTATGTGCGCTCTCAACAACATTACCAAAAAGAATTGCTTTCCACTACCGCGAATTGTTGTGTTGCTGGAGCAGCTACAAGATGCGCAATACTTTACAACACTTGATCTTGCGGGGGTAATCATCAGATCCGCATTGCACCGGAGGACGTGGAAAAGACTGCGATTAATACACGTTACGGCACTACGACTTGGTGGTGATGTCTTTTGGCCTTATTGACGCACTAACGACTTTTTAAAGCCTGAACGGAGTCTTTGCTGACTTGATTGGCAAGGGAGTGCTCATCTTCATCGACGACATTTTAGTGTTTTCGAAGACAAAACAGGAGCACATACAACTTCTACGGTGCGTGTTGCAGCGTTTAAAGGAGCATAAGTTGTATGCTCAGTTGGAGAAGTGCAAGGTCTTGCTTGAAGAGGTGGTTTACCTTGGCCATATTGTGTCGCGTGAGGGAATGCAGCTTGACCCAAGCAAGGTTCAAGCGATGCGTGATTGGCCAGCCCCGACCAATGTAAAAGAGGTGATGTCATTTTTGGGCCTTGCTAGCTTTTATCGCAAGTTCATTAGAGGATTTTTCGCATGTCGCGGCATCCTTAACCACCCTTCTCAAGAAAGGAAAGCCTTGGAGCTGGTCTGCAAGCAAAGAGCGTGCATTTTTGACGTTAAAGCAGGCATTAAGAAAGGCACCAGTCTTGGTTCACCCTGACATGCAAAAGCCCTTCGTTATGGCTAACGACGCGTCCGACACAACTATAGGAGCTGTTTTGCAGCAAGACCACGGCAACGGCCTTCAACGAGTGGCGTTCTCTAGCAAGAAAATGATGCGGAGCTAAACTACCCCGTGCAGGAGAAGGAGCTCTTGGCGCAAGTAATGGCACTACGACAATGGCGTTGTTTCTTAAAAGGCAAGAAGTTTGTGCTTGAGACGGATCATTCTCCATTGAGGTACTTACAAATACAGCTTCATTTAAGTCTAAAATAAGCACGTTGGTTGGGATTCTTTTAGCTTTTCGACTTTGACATCAAGTACAAGCCCGGTACGTCCAATAGTGTGGCCGATGCATTGTGTCGAGTGAATGCGATGGAGGTGCTCGCGCAAGTGCAGCCTGAGTGGGTAGACCAAATACGGGGCGTGTTACATGAAGCTGTGGAAGGAAGATGCAAAATGCAAGAGTTGAGCGAAAAGGGTCCGAATGCAACCGATCACTGGGCAATGAAGGACGGACTTCTTTGGCACCACGGGCGCATGTACATCCGTAACATTCAACATATGAGGGTACGTTTGATACATGAAGCGCATGATGTCCCCATTGCTGGACACCAAGGACTAGAGAGGACATTGGCAAGCTTGAAGCATCGTTGTTATTGGCGGGAGATGCATAGAGACGTGTGCGACTATGTAGCCTTGTGCGACACTTGTCAAAGAGTGAAGGCGAGTAACCAGAAGCCAGGTGGGCTACTTCAATTGCTACAAATACCATTATGCAAGTAGGAGCAAGTCACTATGGACTTTATTGTTGGACTACCAAAGACACGAGACGGGTATGAAGCAACACTGGTGTTCGTGGACAAAACAAGTAAAATGGTGCGCTTAGCTCCATGTCGCAAGGATTGCATTGCAGCGGAGGCATCACGATTGTTTTTGAAGCATGTCTTTCGCTCACATGGCTTACCAAGGTGTATCGTGACGGATCGACCCAAGATTCACAAGTAAGTTTGGGGAGGCGCTGCAAAGTGCGTTATGCACTGCATTAAAGTTCAGCACGTCATTCCATCCGCAAATGGACTGCCAAACGGAGCGTGCAGATCGCGTGGTTGAAGACATGCTACGATGCTACATAAAAACGCAACAAGATAATTGGGCGGAGTTACTCAAAGTGGCGGAATTTGCAATGAAAAATCACAAGAATGCAAGCACCGGCGTTACCCCCTTCTTGATGAATTATGGTCAGCATCCATTGACGCCGTTGCCACAGCATGGGTACCACACGGAGATGTGCATGTTGAGGCGGGGGGTGACTTCTTGAAGACATGTGCTGACATCAATAAAGCAGCTAGAGAAGCTTTGTTAATGGCGCAAAACAGGCAGAAGCAGTACGCAGACGCACATTGCCGGCACGTTACATTTGATAACGTAATTTGGTGTAACTTGATATTGCTTTCTGCGAAGAACTTGCAGGTACGTGCTGGAGTTTGCAAGTTAAGTAAATGCTGGTTTAAACCACTTAAAGTCATCAAGGTGATCTCGGACGTCGCGTACAAGTTGCAACTACTTGAGACTATGCACATCCACCCTGTCTTTCATATATCCCTGCTGAAACCAAATCAAGGAGAACCACCATTGCGTCCACCGCCGGAGTTGGCTATAGAAAATCATGTGGAATATGACGTGGAGGACATTGTGGGGGAGAAACTGGTGCGAAACGTGCGCAAATACTTGGTGAAGTGGAAGGGCTACCCTATGCATGAGGCCACTTGGAACCGGAGGAGCACCTGGCGAATGCACAACAAGTTTGCAAGCGTACCTGCAACGACGATTAGGACAACCTCGCAAGCTTCGAGGTCAAAGCTCACCTAGGGGGGGAGGAGTGTAACAGTCGATGTCAAATATCATGATTTCATGACCTTTTTGGCCTTATTTGTCAAGTAACATGTTTTCACGACTTGTGGCGGATGTCGGTGAGTTGTGAGTCTGCTGCAGATATCGACCGGCCCCAAGACCGGTCTAAAAGACCGCAGAAAACGGAGGGCCAATCGAGAAGTACTCAACCAGATTTCTGGAAGGGCCTGGCGCCAAATAGTATAACTTTGCCAAATGGGCATCTCTTGAGGAGTTCCTTATAAAAGGTCTAAAAGTGTACTACAAGGTTCTACAAGAATATCTTAGCTTTTGGTTCCATTTAGCTCGAGAAACGTTTGGATAGTAGCATGTGTAGACTGATAGGTATAAAAAGGACATTTCACTTTATGCAATACAACCTTTAGCTCCCTAGTTTCGTGTGCAAGCCTGGTGGTGGTTAGCAGGGGTTGCTAGCGTGTGTCCACTGGTGTGTGCTTGCTTGTAAGACGATTCAAGGCGCTACACAAGTCGGTGTGTAGCTTCGAGCGCATGCGCGTGGCGCGTACGCGAGTGGCGGGGCGCGCGTGTGCTTGGCAGAGGGGGCAAGGTTCCGGGGTGAATACCGTGTCTTGGTGAGAGGGTTGCTGATGGGACCAACTCACAGGTGTCAAGGCACGAGCACCGTCACAGTTTAAGTGCCTAGGCAACACATATTCCACGATAGTGCCTACTTGTTGCGGCGCTGATGGTGCAAGCCTTCACTTCTAACATGCACTGTGTTATGGTAATAGACCTGTTTTGCAACAACGTAAATTGTTTGCACGATAATGAAGTCATCGAGAAAGTGGCTAAAATGCTTGACAGTTAATCACTAATCATTTGCAATTTGGCCAATACCTCCCGCAAATGTGCCGATTGCTACTGTAAAGGAGAATGGCTTCACTTGCTGACTTCAACATCGCTAATGTTGGCGAGAGAGGCAATTACCGTTAGCGACGGAATTGCATATGATTGATTATATTTGACAATGTATGCCACCACATCTATAGCACTAGAATATGCGTGATTTTACCCGCACATAAAACTCCTTATGCAGCGATCATGTGGCTCACGAGGTAGAAACACTCACGATGCGTATATCCATGCTTGAATGCAATATATATATATATATATATATATATATATATATATTGCATTCAAGCATGAGGTGGCAGTTTTTGCAAACACGTTCGCACATATTTGTAGACGATAGGTATTGGGCGACGGTATCAACTATTGGGGTCGTGCAGAATAGCACAAGGTGTGCCGTATACAACGGCATACGTGTTGTGGCTGAGCGCCGCTCATCCACAACATGCATGTACCAGTCTAGGATGCAGCATCCCGGATTGGTACATCTATAGATGTCACGGTTAGAAACATAGGCTTGAGGTCGTGGTAAGTGTTGCACACACACGCGCACAACTGTGTTAAACACATTTAGCCACTCACTCTGTTATGACTATCATGCAGCCACTCATTCTGTTTCCTAGTCATTTACGCCGTTGCAGGCAGTTACTCTGTCATTCACTCACTCACTCAAGCTTTAAGTCAGTCACACAATTACTCGCTGGAGCACTCAGTCACCCGCTCACATAGC
Source organism: Chlorokybus atmophyticus (assembly GCA_009103225.1). Taxonomy (NCBI): domain Eukaryota; kingdom Viridiplantae; phylum Streptophyta; class Chlorokybophyceae; order Chlorokybales; family Chlorokybaceae; genus Chlorokybus; species Chlorokybus atmophyticus. Next base: position 174,548 of record RHPI01000277.1, on the reverse strand, counting down.
CACTCATTCAATCACTCATAAAGTCACTAGCCTCACTTAGTCTTATAATCACTTTCTCTCATATGGACATCGCATGCATGCAAATATGCATCAGCTCCCAACTTGATATAATGAGTCAGCTTAAGCAGTCAAACCATCATCACGTTTACAGCTTATTAGTAGTAGATCATTCTTTCCCCGACTCTTGATCTGTATTGTGTTTGCTTGTATCCGGGACCCTTCTTTAATACCCTATTTATTTATCATTAAGATGCAAGTCTCCCGAGTAGACCTTTGCCCTTCCCCGGACGGCAGTCAACTTCCCTTACGGCAGCTTTTAATATGTTGAAAAGCGCTCACAACCAGTCGTACCCTTCCGTCAGCCTACGGAGTTTTGTGTTCGTTCACAAAAGCCTTGGTATACTATCCATGAAAGGTTCCGAGCTTAATATTATTAAGGTTTATTGATTATGTTATAGTTTTTCAAGTGAGATATAGTTGTATTTACAGACGAGATGATGTATATGTTAACGATAAGCAGATTATGTGCTTCCGTCAAGGTATAACATGCATGTTGACTGCTTATAGGACACATTTCCGTGCACTTCCTTCCGTGCTGTTTTGGTTATGAAAGGCACTTCGAAAGGCATCCGACATATATAAGCATAAAAGCGTTAAACTCTCGTTATCTTTGGGAAGTTCCTTCCCGAGCGGAAGTAACAGGAGTCCAAGTCTAAAATCCACGGAATGACCCAGGTCGACAACAACTGATGTGAAGAGGGACTCCCTCGTCACTCATCAGTGTACGCACGACAGTGCCGACAGACGGTGCGTCGACGGTCGCTCTTCAGCCTCATCCGCGGCAAGGTATTCTGCACCAAGCGACCTCTCGGGCGCGCCGCTTTTGCGCACGTCAGCATTGGCGGGTGCGCCTCAAAGCCGGCCACCGGTTAGCAGACTAACCACAACGCTAATTATATCTTACATGCTGCTTTGATATTGGAAATGTTGCTGCTGATCGGGTGATGACAACCGTGTGGTTGGCTCTGCCCTAACCACTGTAAAAACGCTAATCTCGGTTTGGTCAACCATGCCGCGGTTTTTTAAGAATGCCAACCGGTACAACTCTGACACACAGTTCCACCACCGACATTTTGCGGTCAACTAACCAGGGCATTCCCAATTGTAATTCCAACAGCATAATCATAGCGGCCTCCCGCGCGGGTTGATACCTCAAGCATGGTTAACAACCGGCGAGCTTAAACCTTGAGCGGTTACTGCTGGCGAGTAAAATGCGTCGATCAAACCATGCTCCCGTCGCTCAACCATCTTTCATGACATGTCGCGTGCATGGCACCAGTTTAAGGGTAGACGACGCAGGAAACTGTTGTCACATGATATTGTCATGCCTGTTACCCGTCCAACATCAGCAGTCAGGCAAGCAAGCAAGCAAGCAACCATAGTTGGCGGCAGCGGCGGCGAAAGGGTTACTGTCGTTGTCGAGGTGGTCAGCTGCAGAAGCGTTAGTAGCCCACACTAGCGTCAAGGTGGGTGCAAAGTGTCTCTTCCTTCCCCGCATTTTGGTTGTTTGCCTGCCTGTTTAGAAGCAGCCAATTGGAGCTTGGCCTGGTCTGGCCTGGCGTGGCCAGGTTCAAGAGTGCTGGCCTGGCCCTGCCTGTTATCACGGTGCTGTCTGGTGAAGAGTGCTTACTCTTGGTGTGCTTGCTATTAGGGTGAAGCGGAAGAGGCGTTTGCAATTGTCATGGGTTCTCTCATGCCAGGATGGGACTCGGACTACATCCCCTCTGAGAGTCTGCATGAAGGTAAGGCAGGCTGCGAGCTGGCTTGTTTCTGGATAAATGGAGTCTTTAGTAAGCTGGTGCTGTTACACTGTATGTTGCAGACTTTCTTGCACATCAGCAGTGCAAGANGCAAACAGCCTCAACTCACCGAAACTGCCCCCCCCCCGTTCGCCTTGCACGCAGAGGTCGGTCGTGGTAAATGCCAACTGCAGTTGTCACCCTTCCTAGGCTTGGTTTGTTCGTTCGCAAGTCGCACCCTGCAACCTTTCCAAGCTCAGATTTATTTGTATCCACTGGGACACGTCTGTCGTTGTTGAGCGAGTTGTGTTGCAGTTGTCCTATGGGGTGACTGATAGTATGCTCTGCCTTCCCCCCAGCGCACAGCTTGCCCCGATCTTTCACCGAAGTGAAGAAGCACTGGATGGACAAGGCGGGCGTGCTGTCCAAAGCGACAAGCGATGATCGCCGCCAGCCTCGAGCTTCAGACGCCAGCAGCGAGGCTGCTGGTGAGGACAAGGCGCACCATGATTATGAAGAAGAGGTGCGGCACGCGTGTGTAGCTTTGGGTTTACTGTCTGGCATAGTGTGCGTGTGGTATGTTTACACATGCTTGCCGGGTTTTGCAGGACTTGGAGATTGAGTACGAGTCTCCAACGGCTAAGCCAAGGATAGCCATCAAGAAGCGGGTGACTGCAAGTGCCACCATGCAGTCTGCGCAGGCATCGAGCGCACCCTCGTGGTGGCAGCGCTCCAACCACGCGTTCCTAAACGAGCCGAGCATGACCAGGCAGGACCTCCTCGGCGCTTACACCCCGCAGTTTGTGCACAAGGCCGGCATGCACGAGTCGTACCCTGCACAGGTGGCTCGCTCGTCTTAGAGAGCAACAGACATATGAAGGCGCACAGTGTGGCACCCTTTCGCAACATTTGCCGAGTGGCTGTGTATATAGTTGTTGCTTGTATGTACTGCAACGGTGCTTTATAGGTGGTCCTATGTACTATGTTTATATATGTGCAGGTGTGCTCCTTTGGTATTTGAGTCTGATTTGAGAAGGAGCAATACTGGTCAACGTAAGTTAGAGGAAGGCTGCCTTGCTGTACAGAAAATGCGAGAGGGTATGTGCTCATACCGCATAATAGACACTCTTCCGTAGCTATTGAACGCAAGTCTGCTCAGCTACCAACTGTAGTTGGTCAGATTTGTTGTCATACTAAATGGTCAGTACCACATGTGAAGCCCAGCAAAGGTCTTCGCAGGCATCATAGCCCAGATGTGGTACGCCAAGTAACCATGCATAGCCCCCCCTCCCCCATTG
>RHPI01000277.1:157103-171177 GCA_009103225.1 Chlorokybus atmophyticus | reverse complement strand
CCCCCCGCGCATGCACGGCCGTCACCGCATGGTGTTACTTGGCGAGTGTTGATGTGGTGACGTGGCGTGTTGCCTTTGCTGGACATTGTAAATACCTGACTATGTACAGGATATGCGTGCGGTAGTTGTATATGTCGTTGTTGTAGGCTATTTATCAGGTTGTCGTGTACTAAAATTGACTTGTGTTCAAAAGATGCGACATGCAGTTTACAAAAGGGGTATGCACACAACATCCGCATGCATGGTGTGCTAGCAATCACACCGACATGCACGCAACGCTCATCATAACTCACCACCGGGCCAACACTCAATGCACTGTCTGCACTACCCCTATCAGCCTGCATGCATGCAAGTCAAGCCACATGCACATGCTAGCTAAGCACATACTAACATCAGCCATGGACACTCACCAGCACCGTGTTTACACTTCAATTGCTTGCAGTTTCTGTACACACGACCACCGGGCTCTTTGGCACTACCCTTCGCCACAACCATTACAACTATTTACAACATTGTGTACTTGGGAGCATCTGAGCGCACTTGTTTTCATACTTACATTGTACGCTGGCCGCCACATTCTGCTAACTTTCAAAGAGCCAATATGCATAACCAAATGCACAAACGTGGGTAAACGATCAACTGCAAAGCTCAACGCAGACTTGCTAGATCAATCAAATCCTACTTAAACAAGTAGGGATAGTAATCTCGCAAGTACTCTTCTGCTAAAGGCCGCGATGGAAATCAACGTGCAGCATATGTAGGTGGCGTACATCTTGTGCACCAGCTGGGGCACGATGTGCGAACTTGGAGCTCTTTGATTGCTTTGTGTTGGGACGTGCGGGGCCACCTGCCACTGCTGGAAAAACCACCCTGGTGAGCTGAAAAGCGTAGAAGGCGTGTGCGGCCTTCGTGGCTTGTGGTCTGCATCAAGACAGTTGAGATGCCTAAGGAGACTGACGCGGTTGCATCTTGAACGGAAATACCTATGCCAGCTGACGCCTAAATAGTTGCAGTATGCATTATTTACATTACCTTTACGTGCGGGGATGATGATCTGAAGAGGGTGATGCCAGCTGCTGGTGAAAAGGCAAGCCAATTGACCAAGCGTTATACAGGAACCGCCAATGCCGCATTACATATGCGTGGAATCATGGATTGAATGGCGAAACACTTCTGCATGATGCACACAAAACTTCAGCGGTCAAGCAACCAGATTCAACAGTACACATTAACCTCTCGCCCACAACTCACCGGGATGCTGTTGCCAGACTGCCATGATAGTGTGAACCAAGCGCCTGAACTTGATGCTGCCATTGCCCAACACAGACTTTAAAGTCCTTCCACAGGCTTGCCTGTAGCCATGTGACTCACCTGCTGGGCTTCGGCAAACCCGTCAAGAGGCCTCTTGCAGTGGTACCTACTAATGGCGATGAGTGTGTGTGCCATATCTGTGCCTGCAACATCTTACCCAGATAGGTAACACTTGCGGCCGTACCACAGTCGGAGCTCCTAGTGAGACCCGCTTTGCGCTTTGCGTGGAGAGGTTCGAGCCTTTGCGCTTGCCCGGCGTGCCCTCATCGCTGTTGCTGGCGTTATTTTTATTCACCAACATCGCCGACAGCTGCGTGCGTAGCCGGTTGTTCTCCGCTATAAGCTCCGCCAGCGTGGCAGCACTCGCCGGCGCTTGTGGCATCAGCGTGTCCACCACTTGCGCATCCGCCGCCTGCGCAACACAACACTCTATGCACAGGTGCAGATTGCGTACATGACATGCACAACAATTCTGTTGCGTGGGTACCAGTGAGCGCATTTGCTTGGCTGATTGAGCCCAGTGACACATTTTGTTGGTTTCACCCAACACGGTATGGCTTGGGGTTACGCAAGCAGTCATGGCGGTTCTGCAGCCTCGAACAAGGGAGTCCTTCAGCAACTGCCAACACAATATAATGGCATGCATGTTTCTTTTCTGTTACATGCGGCGTGTTTTGCTTTGCGCATAGTATGTGCACCCGCGTGAGCTTGGAGTTGCGAAAAGGTATAAGCTTCTTGCCGTGGACAAGGGCGTGGTTGCAGCCGCTCAGTGATAAAAAAAAAATTGTTGATGCTTGCTCCTCCCACTGATTGAAGCGTGTGCTACCATGAGCAGAGCGATTCAACCGTCAAGCTGCTCTTACTGTTGATGCAACCAACTCGATGTGCAGAGTAACATGTGCCTCTGTGTGCATGCGTGCGCATGCTTCGCGCGTGTGCGTGCATGTGTACGTGCGTGTGTGCGCGCATGTATGTCAAATTGAACAGGTAGTGAAAGGGCAACTGACCCAAGACACTTACCCGATCCGTGGCAGCCGAACGTTCAGCCAGCCAGATCTATAAGCGACAGCTTGCAATAAGCCATGCGCCCCTCGTCATGTCTGGTCTCAACCAAGGTCTGCACAATGCTTGTTCAGCACATGCACAACACCCAAACAACAACAATCAATGCAAGCTCTCCACCAAAGAACTTCTTGGCTTACCTGCAGAATCGCATGCGAACGCGACGAGGTGCGGTTCGCCTTGGTGGGCTCCTTTGTACGACGGCTGTTACCTGAATGAAGAAGCGCCATCACCTCCTGCACGGACTCCATGCCGTGTTGTGTCAACCCCGCCAGCATCAAGCGCTGCAAAGCATCGTGCGAGTCAGCACGGTGCGTGCGTGTGCGTGTATGCGTGTTCATGCATGCCTGCATCTGCGCAGCTTACGTTTCTCAACAACCAGCGGTGTGTGCATGCGCGACCGTGTGCATGTGTTTATGCGTGTGTGTAGGCAAGTGTGCACTCACACCTGTACGGGGTCTTCGCGGAGGGAGAGGGCGCTACCAGCTGTTTGAGGTAACAACAGGTCGTGAAGCACTTCATTGTACACCTCCATGTATGACATGCTCAGCACGCCTCTCCCAGAAGAAACCAAGACCTGTGAAGAAGAGCAGGAAGGATCTCACATGAAAAACCAGCAGCAGCCCGCTGTAGGCGCGCACATACACATGTAGAGCAACAAGCATACCTGGAGTGCCAGCAGCATGACCCCCCGGATCATCTCTGGTTGGCCGAGCATCCTGTATGACAGCACCGAGTCCACCACATTGGCAGCTCTGTAGTGTGCAAGAGGCTGGCTGCTGCTGCTCCAGTACTAAACGCTGTTGTCCTGTCCTTGGCTCTCCATGCATGTGGAGACACTTACCCGCCAATGTAACTGTCATGCTGCCCGGCTTTTTACGGGGACACTGCGTCGAACGTGAAGCGGCGGCCACGCTCACGGTTGGCCCAAGTGCTTTGCCTGGCTGCTTGCTCACCGAGCATTATACACCGGTGACAGGCTATTTCGCTTTCACATGACCGCAGGGCTTTGTGTCATGTACTCCCAGCAGGAGGTCGAGTCCCCCTCCCACCTCTTTGTGAGTTGCCCCTTCAGCTCATCAGTATGGAGGTGGTTCTCGCAGGTGTGGGTTGGTCTGGGCGGTGCTCCCCTCCCCCTCTCGCTACGCTCTCTTCTTCTCATCCCTCCTTCCTCCCCTCCTCAAGCTCGAGGACTACATCACACCCTGATTCTACTTGCACTCTGGCACATCTGGCTTTGCCGTAATCGCTGCCTTTACGACCACACCACACCCTCCCCAGCAGCATGTATTCACTCTCTTTCACATTCTATTCTCACCATAGCCAAGGGAGACTGGCTGCGGGTACTTTTCTCTGTAAACACTGAAGACAAAGGCTTGAACCTATATCTTAAGTTCAAGGCTAGCTGGGGCTACAACTCGTTCATATGTTCTCCCACATGGTTCCTCCCCTCTCCCTCAATTGCCTGGCACTCTCTCCCTCCTCCCCCTCGTGCTGCAGCTCCCTCTACCTCTCAATGAACCCCTTCCACATCCGGACCCGCCCTAGACTACAGCTAGCTTGCTAGCTGCCCTCACATACTCTATCAGCCTGTATACATAGCCTATATACACAGCTGTACACTCTGCTTGACTCTCTCTATTTCTTAAGACATATCTTGTCTTGTGTGTAAGAAATAAAGAATAAAGGTTGGCCCAAGTGCCGGGCACGGTAGGTAGGGAGTCACGCTCCCCGCAACGCTTTGTTACCAGAACCTGCAGCAGCCATCCATCAGTCACCAAGAGTTTGCATGCTGGTGCGGTCGGCCTGGCCGGCTCTGGCTAGCTTGACGCTGCTGCGCAGTACCCGGCGGCGCCCCAGCAGGCGTCTCACTGGTAAGCTATGGCATGCATGCATACACTAGAACGACTACGTCCCTGGTTTGCCTGATGGCAATACCGTAGCTCAGAGCCTGGCCGGGTGGTTTGCATGCAGGTGTGGTGGCGGCGCTGCAGCAGCAGAAGCCCGAGGAGGGCCAGGAGCTGGAGCTGGAGCTTATGGCGACAAGGGCTTACTCACAGTAAGCCGCGTGCCAGCGCAGTACTTTGTCGCAAAGGTGTGTCTANGAGAGAGAGAGAGAGAGAGAGAGAGAGAGAGAGAGAGAGAGAGAGAGAGAGAGAGAGAGAGAGAGAGAGAGAGAGAGAGAGAGAGAGAGAGAGAGAGAGAGAGAGAGAGAGAGAGAGAGAGAGAGAGAGAGAGAGAGAGAGAGAGAGAGAGAGAGAGAGAGAGAGAGAGAGAGAGAGAGAGAGAGAGAGAGAGAGAGAGAGAGAGAGAGAGAGAGAGAGAGAGAGAGAGAGAGAGAGAGAGAGAGAGAGAGAGAGAGAGAGAGAGAGAGAGAGAGAGAGAGAGAGAGAGAGAGAGAGAGAGAGAGAGAGAGAGAGAGAGAGAGAGAGAGAGAGAGAGAGAGAGAGAGAGAGAGAGAGAGAGAGAGAGAGAGAGAGAGAGAGAGAGAGAGAGAGAGAGAGAGAGAGAGAGAGAGAGAGAGAGAGAGAGAGAGAGAGAGAGAGAGAGAGAGAGAGAGAGAGAGAGAGAGAGAGAGAGAGAGAGAGAGAGAGAGAGAGAGAGAGAGAGAGAGAGAGAGAGAGAGAGAGAGAGAGAGAGAGAGAGAGAGAGAGAGAGAGAGAGAGAGAGAGAGAGAGAGAGAGAGAGAGAGAGAGAGAGAGAGAGAGAGAGAGAGAGAGAGAGAGAGAGAGAGAGAGAGAGAGAGAGAGAGAGAGAGAGAGAGAGAGAGAGAGAGAGAGAGAGAGAGAGAGAGAGAGAGAGAGAGAGAGAGAGAGAGAGAGAGAGAGAGAGAGGCTGCTTTGCATGCATGCAGACAGGATATTGTGCAAGCAAGACAAGCAGGCTTGTGCCATGCATAGCAGCCTCAGCACAAATAGACTATATAGACTATATATTACAGCCGTTAGCTCGTCTGTATCTCGCTGTCAGTTCGTGGATTGACAACGGCGCCTACATTCATGGCAGCAACTCAGTCCCCACGCATGCAAGCAACCAGACATTTCTTCACTTGTTAGCGAGGTCACGTAAAGAGTATCAACCATTCTCGCTCTCAATCAACAGGGTTTTGGTGAGACCTGTGAAGGCGGCGGTATCAACCCCTGGGAGACTGGTTCTTATGACATTGCCCTCGAGGATGCGCGCATACACGACTTCCACATCATGGAGTACACTTTGGTCCTACCCGCAGAATCACGCAAGATTGGATGATCATCTTCGTTGTGAGGTACTCTACTACTGGTGTGTGGAGGTTAGAGGACATGTTGATGTTGCTAGGTGAGTTATGAGGAGGGAAAGCCCTATTTGCAAGGCGGGGTGCCCGAGGCTATCATGGCGAAGATGCACGGCAACCCTGGGAGCGGATGTCCGTGGGCGTGAGCCTTATGCAAGTGAGTAGTAGTGTTTGGAAACGTGTCAAGTACGCTAGATTGGTAGTTGTTGCAGTCACATGGGTACATGCATACTCACAACCGTCAGCGCGCGCATGTGTACGCATTGGCATGCAGCACATTCATGCACATGAGCGCACGTTTGCATGCGGGTGCGCGCACAAACAGACATGTGTGCACAAGCACAACACACGTACCCCCACCCAGAGTTCGCGCGCACGTGCATGTGTGTATGTGTGCACATGTGTGTTTCTTGCTTCATGCGGTACATGCTGTCCCACGCGTCCAGGTGAGGCGTAAGAGGGACAGTTTCCACATTGGCGGTTACGCTCCCGCTGACAAGGTGAAGGAGGTGCTGCATATTTAGTAGCCGCTTCGATAACGACACTATGCGGTGTTCCACGTCAAGCTCGACACCTTTGAGGTATGTGTGTTGGAATCGCACCACAGTAAAGCACTCTGTCATGTTTGTGCTATGGTGTTGGCTTCACATGGGTTTCAAGCACTTTTTGCTTGTGCATCAGAGCATGTGGCATGCGCCCATGATACTGTCATGTGACAGGTGTGACGCCTCCAACACCGTTTGTATGCTGCGCATGTTGTGTTGAGTTATCGCTTGCACTGTGAGTGTTGTAAAGCACGATGCGCATGGCAGGTGTTGTGCTGTTGCAGTATATGTTTGAGCGTTTGGCACGTGTGGCACGCTGCTGGTTGTTGGCTATACACCTCTTCATCAGGGTGAGATACAGCAGAACTGCGGGAGCTGTCTGGTGGCCCTTTGATTCTTCACCTACTTGCTGCCGATACATCCTCCAATGAACAACGACGGCAACCAAAACACCCACAACCTGCATCATCTTGTTGAGCGTTTGGGCTTACAGCTCTGTTGGCGGGAAGAATAGGCTGTCTTGTTTGGCGCCCAACAGCCCCAACTTGTGGCATGTAGATATGTAAAATTGCGTCGAATTGGGAAAGGGAAGGGGGTCATGCATGGTGTGGGAATGCCATACACGTGTACAAACAATGCGCAACAGAACGTGTGAGGCACCATGGTGCGTAGGTACTTTGGAATGCTGTACACTGCACGCTATAGTGAATTAAAATTAAAAAACCTGTTGCACGGTGACTGAAGATGCCTGTGCTTTGTACGCAGGCCTATTGTAGTCGATTGTGCTGCCGTTTGTTCATGGTTCAATCATGACGACTGTGTCTCCCTGGCTAAGCTCAAAGCACATGCATCAAGACATGCCATCTCATTCGCTCATACTGGAAGTATATCTCTCTATCACGTAAGCAGCACTATATACAAGGCGCACACCATCGCATGATGGCGCTTGCACTTGTATATTCTCATTGCTACATCAAAGCTGTCATAAGATGGCACCAGCAACAGATGCCTGCGTCACCGCATTGATTTGCCAGCACCACCGAAAGGGAGAGAGCTCTTGAAAGCCTTTTGCAGCCTTTGTGAGGGGCGACTCCATGCCTACGTAGTTATAGTTACACAAAACGTGTCAAGCATAGCGTACGAGCGTACACTTGTGTTACACACAATCACTGACGAACTCAACAACTGACTTTAAAAAAGAAGGAGCAGTCGTAAAATCCACATGACAGTCGTTGATTCAGTGTCAATCTGACTGTGATATCACACACTCACCGTCTCTACTTGCACGGGCTCAGGCCGCTTTGGCAGCTGCGTTATCGTCTTCATGCCCCTAGCTGCATCCTGCAGCCATCAGGGTGCACAACATAAGGTACTGTGCTCAGTGTCGTGGACACACGTGCAAAATCACTGCTCTACTGTGCCTGCACACATGTGTCTATACATGCTACATGCACACGCGTGTGTAGGTTGTTCTGCTATATATCCGCTCAAGCCATGCACACGGAATTGTAGCAGAAATGCACCGTATGAGCAACAACAACGACATCATATCTTCACGTACATCCTCCAGTTGGTGCCTGTGACTGGCCCGTTGCCACCGTAAGCTCAGCGCGATGTTTTGTGAATGAGAGTCCAGCGGGAACTGCCGGGCGATTGATGCCACTGTTTGTTGTAGCAATGGCAGTCGTGTTTAGAGAGCTGGTGATGCTCGCCTCCTCTTGCATGGTATCGTGATGATCATATGCGCGCAGTGTGTATATCATGTGCAATCAGCAATGACATCGCGACACATGCACACCACTCACGCGCGAGTGTGCACGCACATAGCTGCACATGCATGTGCAGCTATGTGCGTGCACACTCGCGGCCGCAAGTGCACGCAAACGACATTGGCATGCGTGTCAAAGACTGACTCCACACTCACGCGCGTGTTGTCGGGCGCAACGAGAGGAAGACGATAACGCTCTGCTGCTGGGCGACGCCATGCATGGCGAGGCTGAGGTGTCCTGCGCGAGTGGGAAATTGCAGACTGATTGGGGTATGTGGTATTGTTGTGTTGTTGTCTCGACACTACACGCAGCAAACGTTCGTATGGGTTCTCAGACCCACCGAAAGCAGACGCGCACGCGCGTACCCACGCATGCGCATATGCATGCGCCTGCATATGCACATGTGCGTGTGAGCATACACATCTTCACACGTGTGTACTGTAGTTGTGTGCGTGCAGATATGCGTATACACACCTACCAACGAGCGCACATGCCACATCCACAAGCACTTATGCAGGAGGCACGACGAAACGGCAAAACTTGAACAACCGTCTCACTTACGAGCGGCTGCGCGAGGTCGATTAGCAGTTAAGCGGTGCAGCGGAGGCATCCCGCAACGCGTCCAGCGGCAGCTCCACACTGCTGCTGAGGAGGAGACGGCGACGGCGACTGCTTGCTGATACTCGCACCCACGCTTGACGCTGCGCTGCGCCTGTGGGGACAGGGACCGTGTCAGTGTGACCGTGCCGACGTGAGAGAAGACGTGCAAGCAACTGCGCGCGCACGAGCATGGGACAGTGTGTTTAAGAAACCTGAACGCGCGATTGCAAGCACGAGTGTGCGAGTATGCAAACCTTATGGAGTTGGCATGTGCGCAAGAGCACGCCTACGCAGGTTGGTTCGCGTACATGCGGGCTTGCATGCATTCACGCGTGTGCATGCGCGCACATGTGCGATTGCAAGTGAATTGTTGTCAGCAGGTTCACCACACAGCAAAACTGATGCACTTGGTGGGCAGGCACACCTCAGCGTCTTTACTCCTGCTCAACAAGGTCTCAAGGCACCCTGTCAGCCTTGTGTACACACAACCTCATTACACTCTGGTTTTCCCATGCAGACAGTGCGCAAACAGCCTCAACTCACCGAAACTGCCAACCTTTCTGTAATTTTGAGTTCAGATGCAAGCGTGTGGTTTCACCAACACTCCTCTGCAAACCATGCTCGCCAACGAGCTGGCTGTCTTTCTCCTTCTAGTGCCAGTGACACACTGCAACGAGGCCTAAACTGACCAGATTCATGTTCTCCCGACGCCTATGCCACCGCGGCCGCCCGGATTAGCAGAGGACAGTGGCCACGTGGTTGATTAGTGTAGCTGCGTAGCTAACAAGCATCTTGCGCATGATCATAGACAGAAACAAAAGTTCAAAGCCACAACATTACAACAAGTTTCCACATGAGAGTAGTGTTCACACGCATGACAAGCACGTCCTTGGCTTGCTAAACATACAAAGCGAAGACCTAACAATTAACAAAGAATACAAAAATAAATCTCCATGCTCACATCACCAACACCTTGCGTCTAAGGCCATCCTACGCGCGTTGGTGGTTGGTAACAAAACCTGTAAGTTGTTAATGTCAGCAATGTAAAATTGATACTGTTTAACTTAACATTAAAAAGATTACCCGGTGTAATGATCTGCCGCTTCATTAGTTACCACCAGTGCATGACTCTTGAATTGTCTTTATCGGCGTTCATTGCCAAACCAATGGTGCGGCTTTCTTATTAGGCTGGCCGGTCTGCCGGCATTTGAGGTCACTTAAACATGATACATGACACACGCGCACAAGGGCTATCACATATGGCACCCGCGAACGCCGGGTTGCGCAGCGGTATACGCAGTCCGCCTGCCTCTCTTTGGCTGCTCGATGAGTATTAGCAAAGGCCCGTTGAATGTGCCTACGTAATATCCCGATGAAATCACATCTTGATGTCATGGCCTTTATTAACTATGCCAAATAATGTAAATCATGCATCAATTGTACGAAATATCGGCACAGATTTCTCCGGGCTTACGTATGCGTAGTGATGTTCGCAGTAGTCCAATGCTGAATTGTTCAATTATGTATCAAATTAACAATCGACGTCGTCTGCGCCCGTCGTTGATGTTGCAAGAATTGACGGTGGTAGTGCAAAGTTTGAAGGCTATTGCTTATTGCAATTGCACATCAGGGACGAGTGCATGACACCAACAACGAAAAGTGACCATGTTTATGATATTTATGCAAGTTTTATGCCATGCGTTGAAGTCGATCCATTCAATCCTTATAAACAAAAAATGACGCAACCGTTGCACCGCAGTTGATAAATTTGGTTGCGCAATAAGATGTGCTGCGGCGACGTCATTACCAAGGACGACGTAAAAAGCCCAAAGCATCTCTAATTGCCACGAGCAACGACGAACGTGAGACGATGGGTAAATTGGCGCGCACATTGCGCCGCAACGCGCCAGTTGCGCGTTAATGTATGGATTAAAACACGAGTTTTCATTGGTACGAGGATAGGTGCCCTTGCATACCCCGAAGAACCCTTTGATGTGTCACTTGATTGCAACTCTACACTATAGTTACAATCTCGTTTCAGTGTTAATTAGACAAATTTCGTTTGGATGCTGGACTAGTCATCAGCCGAAAAGCCAAATGTCCAAGCCCATGACCACTTTCATCTGGGAGGAGGTTACGCAGGAACGGCGGTGGGTAAAAACGCCGCTGTCAAAACCAACGACTTTAAGAGAACCTTTTTCAACTACCAAAACCATCGTTCAGGGTCTGTTTAATGCAAACATGCATATGGGTCGGTATCAGCATGATATATATATATATATATATATATATGTTTATATATATATATACGCTACGGGCGAAACTGCATTGTATGTATGGTACATGTAAGATTGTAGCTGAGCTGCTGAAACCATAATTGTGGTTGTGGACTGTTAAAGTGTAGTTAGCGGATATGTGCTAGTATCACAGTGCTACAGTCGTACCAATGTAGACACATAGCGTGTACAGCTCTTCGCACTTCATGATGTCTTTTTTCTTTAGATCGGCACCTTTTTGATACACATCACAACTGCTCCGAGGTAGCAAAAAATTGCCAATGCAAAATTCACCACAGAGCCGTAGATGTTAAAAACCATGCAATGGATCATCATTAAAACTGTCATTGCAGTAGCCACGCACCAGCTTGATAAACGATTTCACATTAATTTCAGTCTACAGCGAGCGCAGAATTTGTGTAGTGGCCACCGTCTCCAGATTCGGCTCCAAAGAAATTCGCCTGCTTGTATCGTTATTATCGTCAATGCAACATGCCTTGCCAACCATTGCAACAACGTTGTACCACACAGGCGTGAGCAAGTATTGCAGAATGCAATGTTTACTCGGCTCATTACACCGCCAATGCATGACAGCCAAACAATCTCTATCGGCGATGACCGTGAGATGATATAATGCCTAACGCAACACCTCTTTCAAAAGATACCGTAACAACGGCGTCGTCACAAGCACAATCGGTAGCATAAAAGCTTTCAACAGCGCCCTTAACCTGCCAAAACTATTCGTTGACACATGTTAGCGCATAGTGGCCCAGCTTAATATTACACAATAAATTGAATGTGATCTATGAACTAGTTGATGCTATGCTATAATAGCAACAAGTAGTACTGTGATTGTTGCCCATATCTATGTATCTAGCCCCCTAATTTGTGACCACCCATACATGTTAATGCAGAAATGAACGTGATTAGTGGATAAGTACACTACTGCCGTAGCGTAGCAACCCACTATTTAACGTGCACAATTATAGCTGATGTAATTGTGAGTTTTTATAACACCGGCGCCTTAACCACTAGGCTATGGCAGCAAAAGTTGCTGCCATACGAGGAGCCACATGCCATTTAGCCATGTCCCATGACTAATATATGACACTTTTGAGCACATCTTTGTGATGTGGTACTTGTGTTCGTACCTGCATACATGCATAGCGTGTACACCCTTCAATCACGTGCATGATATCATTTATCTATCTTAAGCGCCGTGTTGCCGTTGTACGCAATCAAAGCGTGTTTGACAACCGCGGGGTCACCAATTGATTACAATCCACGTGACCATGGGTTGGGGAGAGGAAATCATGCGATGAAATCAGCGTACGCATCGGCGTCACGACATCAAGCACGAATATCGATAAGGGCCTTCACACTCACATGGGCCCTGCAGCCCGTGCCAGTACCGGCAGAAACAATTTATGCCGGTACTGGCACCTTCTCATCGGGTCTTGACCCGCGACCGCCCGAAACTGGCACAAGCGGCTTATTGCCTGCACTAGCATGCCAATTTACTCTCAGTAACGGCACAGATGAAGAACTATCAACACTGGCACTAAATGCGCAGTTAATGCCAAGGCTGGCACGAATGTCTTAGCACCAGTGCTGACAACGTCGTGATTTTTACCATTATCGGCTGAAAGCGGTAATGCTAGTGCTGTCCAAGTATTGTTGTGCCATTTAATTTGTTTTTAGATTGTTTGAAAACCAACCATTACGGGCAGAAACGGGTTTAAAACCCATACTGACAAAAATGAGCTGTGTCATTCATGGATGCACACAGGCTCAAATGTTACAATACTAACACAATGCATATTAAAACAAGCAAAAGTTTGTCTAAAGCAGTGCCATGCAGTAACTCTAGCCAGTTTTCATCGCAAGGTGTATGGAAACTCTATGCAAAGCCTTTGAAGAAAGCCCCAGAAGATCTTAGATGACCTGGAGCTGGCAGCACAAGTAGCAAACAATTAAAGACTTTCTATTGAAGAACCGCACTTTATTATTCCTGCAAAAGCCTAAATACCATATTAACTTTGCAAACGCCTAAAGTCACAACCCATCGACATGATGCTCAAGCGTGCATGACACGTAGCGCTAAGCAACTCAATGTTAATGTGATTTACCGTCACTGCAAGTTTTACATCAATTACATGAGGGGCTTTTATATAAGTGTAATTGACTACAATCGAATGGAGTGCAAACTCATAAAAGCAGCAAGTTTAGGAGCATATGGTATTCACAAACTTTGCATACATATATATCACAATCCTTTATTAATATACTATCACCGTTACCTCTTTATTACCACAACCCACGACAACTTGAGATTCGCTTGATGCTTGTTTATTGATGGTGTCTCACTACGCTCCTGCAATTTCAGACTGCATGCACATAATCAAATGATGTTGTATGACTATGAATTGTTCATAATGGGTTTATACTACCAAAAGACATGCATTAATGCTTATTACTTATCACACCTGTTATAATCCATTATCAATACTTTATTTGCTTGCACCATATTTGGGTTGAGTTACCGTCAAATATTATTTGTGACTATGGTCGACTGTGACACAATCTATTGTAATTTCGGTATCCATAATGCACTATGAATTGCACTATTGCATGAAAGTTGCAGTGTTATGACCTAGCGCTAGACTCACTGACACGCTGCCTAATCCAACGTCTCAGCTACTCTATGTATTCAATATAGTCACAATTGACTACGTCACAATCCATGCTGCGGGACACGCATCACATATGATGAGTTGTCATGTTGCACATCACGTCCCGTGCACATCATGTGTCACTAGTACAATCAGAACTTTACAGGTGTAATTAATCCACGGGGCCCTACACAGCGAAAACACACGGGTTTCGCATCTTACGAAACACTGTTTGCATTGTGATTAAATCCTACTATACATTATGCGTTGTACACGCCAAGCAACAACGTTTAAATGCATGCACAAAGTACACACGAGCAACATGTTATTCGATATATCAAGCATAATATACTGCACACATACATAACTATGGTCACATTTAGGCATTCACATTGATGTTCGTGTTGTTGTAAGTTTGTGATACTATAATTGCTGATATAGTAGGAGGTTGTCTATATACATGGCTTGAACAGATATTTGGGTCGACTACGCATCAATCACACCTACGCATTCAAAGCTCGCACTTACCGTATTTGTGCGAATGCCCCCCCCCCCCCCCCCCCCCCCC
>RHPI01000277.1:123784-157030 GCA_009103225.1 Chlorokybus atmophyticus | reverse complement strand
CCCCCCCCCCCCCCCCCCTATTACACCCCCATTAATTTGGGGGGGGTGGGGTGGGGTGTAAGAGGGGGTTGTATTTGCACAATTATGGTAAGCTCATGTGGACCGCACTTGCGGCGCAAAAGACTTGTGTAATTGTTATGAAATGCGGCCCAATTGTACGGTACATTTATGACTTGTACAAATGGGGGTTAATGCATTAGACTATGCCCAATTACTCACATTACTTTTAAACTGTAACAAAGCTCTTACCTTGAGTCGTATGCCATGAACACGAATACAATCATTGTCCCAGCTATGACTATTAGCTATCAACTTTTGATGTTATTAAACAACATCTGCAATTGTATCTGCACATGTACATGATATGCGTAGAGGTCAACAAACTTGCACCTCTTGCTGTGCATCCTTCCGAAACTCCACAGTTGTGCAAGGTGTCTGGCAGTCATGCATTAATCAATCGCAAATGTGGCATTGAGTGAATATGTTGGAGAACTGCGAGCGCCATGTCCTCAAGCTGAATTAGCACTAGTGGCTTGCAACTGCATGATTGTGGCCATCATTTGGTTTGTCCTAACCCGGGGGCTTGGCCAGCCCTTGATTTATTTCCTTCCTTGTTCAACCAAATTGCTTGCACACAACGTACTGTGGGATACAACTTTGCGCGGACTGGACTTGGAATGAGCACCTCACATCATTGTGCGCATCTGAAATCTGTTGACAATGGTAGCTGTGAGGCACGCCAGGGGTTATTCATAGCGCTCATGGCATAATGCTAATTTAGCTATCACCCACAATATCTGTGTCGGGCAACCAGACAGCCACATGTAGTTCATCATTGTGTGACGATTTAGTATTACCCTGTGTTTACACCCTTATGTCAACGGGGTACAACGCGTCTGCTACCAACATGCCTGTGCCCGTTACAAGCCCGCTACTAAGCAACGCATCTCCAGGCAATGTTGCATGCCCGGATAGCATGTCATTGTGTCCCTCTGCTTATGAGCCTGCAGTGCAGTGTTGCTGACTGCTCTTGAAGCCATGTCGCTGGCTGCCAGCAGAATGACGTAGCCACATGCATTGTGGCAACAACACATGCTCTGGTGAGCCTTGCAGCCAGTTGTCTCCGCTGCACGATCATTAAGCAACCACCTTCTGATTGCCAAACAACATTTTGCGAATCTGCGAAGCACACGTGAGCTCAGACCTCATACCATTATCCTGGGATGCGACTACAAAATGCTGGTGATATGACCGATGTACCTGAGGCAGATTCTGTCCGTATGAGATGTTTAGTCTCTCATCCAGTGTATTGCCACAGACAATTCTCCTGTCTTTGGAAGCGAGGATCACACCACCAGAGCTGCAAAGTGACAAGTATCACCAAGGAGCATACATGTATGACATCGACTGATGCAAAACACATGACACATACTACACATAGTCAAAGGTGAAGCGCACTCACCAAGAGGGACCGTGGTTGCCAGAAGTTGACGGGGCAGGCAAGTGTGCCGAGTCAAGCTCAACTGTTGGGACTGGCACCTACCGCAATGGGCAGTTGGTCAAAGGCAACGCGCTTTGCAGACAAACACAATTGCCATCATAGGCTCACCTTTGCGGACTTGGCATAGTCTTCAGCAGCGCTCTTCAGTACCTCCTTCACCAACTGCACGTCCATCTCCCTGCAGCGCACAAGCACTTCTTTCTCCCCAAGCTTTGCAAGCCCCTACAGGCAGTCCAATGTCAGGATAGGGTAGGCAAGAGACAACTGAAGGGGACTCTGAGCACACAGCAGCCTGCCGACCTGGGAAATAAGGCTCCGCAGCAGGTTTTTGTACTGTGGTCCAGAACTAATGGCAATCAACTTGGCAGCGACATCCTCCTTGATCTTCTGAATTGAATCATCACGTGCTTGCAAAACCTTCAACCTTGCCGCATTCAACTGCGTGGAGTACTCACTGCACAGACACCAGGTAGCAGTGTGAGCATTACTAGGTCTGAAACTGCTATGGCATTCTGTGGTTGCTACAACTGCGCGACACTCTGCTGTGCAGCTCTTATCAACAGCTTGCGCACATTTTCTTCTTCACCGCAATCTGCTGGTCTTTGCGCTCGTACTCTTTGCGCACCTTCAGCTTTTCAGCTTCAATCAGCTGCAACTTCTCAATGTTGAACTCCTGCAGGCCAAGTGAATTGGATGCTCCCTCAACAGCACAGCATTGCAACCATCCTTCAAGCATGCCCCAAATGCCAGCGGTTGTTAAGCTGCTGGGACTCGACCAAGCACCATCCAGAATATGCATTGAGTGCACCACGTCTGTGTTGTTGGGCTTTCAAAGTGTGATACACAACAGAAAGCACAACTTCAGCTGCCATGCGTCTGCGGACTCGTTCACCAAGCAATGCAAGCCATGATATGTTGACCAGGAGCAGCTGGCATGTGACTCGTACGTTTCAAGCTGTAAGCAAGAAAGTCAGAGGTACACACACCACAAACCTCTTCAGCTGCAAGCTTAATCTCATTGGCTTTCTCCTGCGCCTCCTGCTTTATAAACTGCACCATTTGCTTAATCTGCCGGTTGACGTCTGCGGCATTCATCGCGGCGCCTGTTTACTGCCCCGCTGCCGCCAAGGCAAAAAAAGAACAACCGTGACAAGCAGGTCAAGTACACAGATGATAAAACCACTCCCACATACAACGTCGTTCACGACGACGACCACACCCACCGCGACGACCACCCCGCCAATGCCACCGCCCAGTTTAGGGTTTGCACTAACAAAGCCCTAACCACGACCATCCGGATCCACACGCCCAGGACAGACCCAGATCTCACCTTCCCGATCACTAACGACCTTCTGCCTGATGCATTGTGAAACCGGTGAGCCAAGCTCAGCGTTCAGTGCTCATCTCGCTTACTGAACGTGCTGAACGCTGATCATACTCTGGAAAGTTCTGCTTTTTGTGTGCCAGCTTTGCACTTGTTTTCGAGGTCGCTGCAGTGCACACGTAAACGAGGTTGGGAAAAGGGTCTTGTCGGTTTGCGGGTTTTGCTCATTTGTTTCGAGAATCCTTGATTGTAGAGGCAGTAACAGGGAAAACAATTTCACGTACGCTTGGAGCTGTTGTGTCGGGTGGCGGCGGTGCTTGTGGTGGTGTCGGCGTTGTGGTGTCGGCGGCAGTGGCCGCGCCGGTATGTACAGTGGGAGGCGGAGCTGTAGGGTGTGAGGGAGGCGGGTTGTAAGCATGGCGAGGGCGGCGGGCATGCTCGCCGTGCGAGCCGTCGTGGCCTCGGCGGTGCGCGGTGGCAGCAGCAGCGGTATTACCACAGTGGCTGCTGGGGCTTTTGCCAAGTCCGCCGTGGCTGAGGTGAGCTGTGTGGCTTGCATGCGAGTGGGGCTTGCAGAACTACGAACAGCTTATGTAGCGTGTGACGCATGGGGTAGCCCTGCATCTCATCAATGCTTGTAGGCTTGCTTGTAATTCGGGAAACTGTCCTTCATCCTGATGCCGTGGGCTGGGCAGACTGCAGCTAGTTGCGACGGATAGTGGTTGTCGTTTTTCAAACGCGTCAACCTCGTACTCGAAGCATAAGCATGAACGTGTTAGCTTGTCATGCCTTGAGCTGGCATGATTCTCGTCTAGCAGTAGAAGTTCTTGCATGCCACAACACACCATGTAGCTGTGGTCGCTCATTAACCTTGTAGTCCACGCACACGCATGCACGTGCTATGCAGCTTGTGAGCTGGCATGCTTGTCGTCTAGCAGTAAAAGTAGAATTCTTGCATGCCACGTTTTAGCTGCGGTTGCATACCGCTTGCAGGACTATGCCATACCTACACGAGGCCTCTGCCATAGCTCCCATGCCCACTGCACCCCTTCCTTACTTATGTATTAGTTGCTGCCGCGCTGCAGGGTCTGTTGCTGACACGCCGTTAGAAGCTTTAGTCAGTTTGCTTGTGTGCATTGCATGGGTTGGCCGATGTTAACCTATGCTATGTTGCAGGGTTCTTCACTGCTCGCACGCAAGTCAGTGACAGACACGGTGGGGCCATGGTGGCGACGGAGTGCCTTTCGCTCTTTCAGGTGCACTGCCACAACAGAGTAACACTGCACACGCGTGAAGTCTTGCCACAAGTATAACACACTGCATGCCCTGCAGTGCTGCAGCTGGCGACGATGTGATTGGTATAGATTTGGGAACAACAAACTCGTGCGTTGCCATTATGGAGGGCAAGGTAGGCGCAGATTTGGCACTTTTGGCTTAGTGAGTAGGGTTTGTCTCTCAGGAGGGTTGTCATGCATTGTTGTTGCTATGTTAGGCGCCGAGAGTGTTGGAGAACGCAGAGGGCTCGAGGACCACGCCATCAGTTGTTGCCTTCACTCCCAAGGGTGAAAGGCTGGTAGGCACGCCGGCCAAGCGACAAGCAATTACCAACCCCACAAATACCGTATATGCCACCAAGCGATTGATTGGGCGAAAGTATGACGACCCTGTCACACAAAAGGAAGCAAAGATGGTGCCGTACAAGATCGTACGCGGGCCCAATGGAGATGCGTGGGTTGAAGCTGCTGGCGAAAAGTACTCGCCCAGCCAGATGGGCGCCTTTGTCCTAGGTACAGGCAGTCGCTATAGTTGCTTGTTGGTTAACACAAACAGCAAATATGTTGCTGTCAGCGCCAAGCAAGATCTCACCATGTTTATATATGCAGGCAAGATGAAAGAGACCGCAGAGAACTACTTGGGGAGGTCTGTAAGCAAGGCTGTGGTTACTGTTCCTGCGTATTTCAACGATGCACAGAGGCAGGCCACCAAGGACGCTGGGCGCATTGCTGGTTTGGACGTGCTTCGCATCATCAACGAACCCACAGCAGCTTCACTGTCATATGGCATGGATCAGAAAGAGGGTGTGATTGCCGTTTTTGATCTTGGAGGTGGCACGTTTGATGTCTCAATCCTTGAAATATCAGGTAGGTCATGCAGTGTGTATCAACTGATCACATAACTAGTCGCTTTGGCAAGCAGTAAGTACTCATTGATTTGCAAGGAAAAAGGTGAGTCACCTTCGTGATCAGGTGGTGTCTTTGAGGTCAAGGCCACAAACGGAGACACTTTCTTGGGAGGCGAAGATTTCGATAACAGGCTTTTGGAGCACCTGGTTCAGGAGTTCAAGCGCGAACAGGGCATTAATCTTACCTCCGACAAGCTGGCGGTGCAGCGCTTGCGCGAGGCCGCTGAGAAAGCCAAGATTGAGCTGTCCTCCGCTAGTCAGACGGATATCAACCTCCCTTTCATCACAGCAGATGCATCCGGAGCCAAGCATATGAACATAACCCTTACCCGCGCGGTGCGTGACATGGGGGAGACAGGGACAGGGACCTTTGGCTTACATGCCGGCAGGGCAGTCAGTGTGATGTGTCTTACGCCTGTCATGCCTGTTGCAGAAATACGAGTCACTTGTGAGGGATCTGATTGACCGCACCCGCGACCCATGCAAGAACTGCCTGAAGGATGCGGGCCTGAAGGCCAGCGACATTCAGGAGGTGTTGCTGGTTGGCGGCATGACCCGCATGCCCAGGGTTCAGGAAACCGTCAAGGAAATTTTTGGAAAGGAACCCAACAGGAGTGTCAACCCCGATGAGTAAGTATTATGGCCTACACTCAATGGCACGCCTTATTCCAATGAACTCAAAGTGCAATGGTGCAGGCGCATGTCAGCAATGATGGCTATGCATGCTTACATTATGTTGCAATGCAGGTGCGTTGCTATGGGTGCCGCCATCCAAGGTGGTGTGCTGCGCGGCGATGTCAAGGACATCCTCTTGCTGGATGTCACACCCCTGTCTCTCGGTATCGAGACCCTTGGTGGTGTTTTCACGCGCCTCATCAACCGCAACACCACCATTCCAACAAAGAAGAGCCAGAATTTCTCCACTGCTGCAGATGGCCAGACGCAGGTGCGTTTTGACCCATCAGAAACTTTGTGGTCTCTGTTGGTACTGAGTTGCTGCCTGGGACCTCAAGAGGGTTGTCGCAGTCTATCTATTATCAATCTGCCTCATGGCTTCGTGCATGTCTGACTGTTGTAGCAGATTATGTGCTTCCATCTTGACGTGGGGTCAGTAATTGCCATGTTGCAAACAATGTTCAATGTGCGCTTGGGCGCTTGCAGGTTGGCATCAAGGTGCTTCAGGGCGAGCGAGAGATGGCGGCCGACAACAAGCTGCTGGGCCAGTTTGACCTCGTTGGCATCCCGCCGGCGCCGCGTGGCGTGCCACAGATTGAGGTGACGTTCGACATAGATGCCAACGGCATAGTCAACGTCTCTGCCAAGGACCAGGCCACCGCCAAGCAGCAGCAGATCACCATTCAGAGCTCCGGTGGTCTCTCTGAGGACCAGATCAAGCAAATGGTTCGGGATGCTGAGACCTTTGCTGAGCAGGACAAGCAGCGCAAGGAGCTCATTGATGCACGCAATGAAGCAGATTCAATCGTAAGCCATGCACAAACACCGTGTCAACCAACATGCATGTGCGTGTGTATGATTGCACACGGACGCACACACAAATGCGTGTCCATGTGTTTTGTGTCCATGTATGCGTGCGTGCTCAAACATACGCAGCATGCACAGACGCATATGTGCATACACACTTGCCATTATCTTGATTGTGTTAGCAAGAAGATGTCTTTACTGGATGTGCTTGCAGATCTACACTACGGAGAAGTCGCTGGACGAGCATAAAGACAAGGTTCCCTCGGACGTGCAGGAGCAGATTCGCACGGCTGTCTCCGACTTGCGCGCGGCCACATCAGAGGAGGACCTCAACAAGATCAGGGAAAAGACTGATGCGGCCAGACGGGCGATGCTGAAGATTGGCGAGTCCATACAAAAGGCCAGCCAGGGTGATCAGCAGCAGGGCGGCGCAACCGAGGCCAATGTTGAGAACGAGGAGAAGGAGAAGAAGTAAAGTGGCTTTGCGTTGGGTCTCTGTGCAGGAGAAAATTGCCATCAAATGGTAATAGCCGCTTACCTTATGCCACTGTTGGGAAGTGGAAGAACAACATATTACGGCTCTAGTAAGGTGGCAAGTCGGTTTTGTCTAGGGTTAGTTGCTGTAGGTTGCGAGATCAGGGAGGCGTTTGGTTTGCGTTGCCAGATTCTGTGTCAGGGTTCAATGTGCAGCAGTCTGCTTGAATTGCATAGAAGACATCAGCATGAGAAGCTTTTGCTGTGCCGCTGTTGAATTTCAAAACATGTTTGCCAGCAATAAGGCAATTGCCTATGTACACGGTCATGTGTCCTGTCCTCAATTTGCATGTAGGCTGTACTTGCCCAATCAAGACTGGGTTGCGTGCTCGTTGGCTGCGCTTCGTGCATCAAGTGCAACCCCTACCTAGACATTCAGGTCGCAAACAAGTGTATGTTTCCTCATGTAAGTTAGTGTGTATGTGCCGAACTGCTACAGTGCGCATGCAGGGCAGTACACAACACATACAGCATGTCTCACTTTGCAGCCGCAGCACAGACAATACCAACACATGAGCAACCGCCAGGTAAGCCCACTTCTTTCCTTCATCCCGCCTACTTATCTGCCACTAACCCCAAGACTCTCATGCCTGTGTACTGCCGATCTGCATCACAGACATCTGCGCCTTCAGCACAACGCACACATGTAGCATACTATCTCTTATGCCCACGCATATGCACACACTTGCATCGGACAAGACAAACTCAGCGCGCCTATTTCCAGGTGCTGCGCCAAGGGCTCTTATATATCCTTCTCTCAACAGCCAGTGATACAACCAACCGCTGAGCATCATGCCGGTATGAGTGGTCTCCATCGTCCCCACGTTGGCGTCAACCACTCCCGCAGCGCCTCAAAACCCGTGATGCTCCACGTCTCCTCATAAGTTTGGATCAGCCCCTGCTCGTTCAACGTGTACCGACTCGTGCCTGCGACACACAAGCCATACCCAGAATCGGATATCATTAACCTCCAACATCATACTATCACCAGTGCACACGCAAGTCCCACACCCATCCTTGGGACAGACCACACAGCCAAAGGCCACATGCAGCATCTCACCTGTGTAAGGCTCCACGTACGGCCTCCACGGAAACTTCAAGTACCTACCCATCCACACCAACCTCATCAGCAACCACACACCACCACCAACAACATACCCCTCCACCCCCACTCACCCCTGCAGTCTCCACGTCACCTCAATCGTCCCCTCCCCCTCAACCACCCGCACGGGCCCGATCAGGTCCAGGCGCGAGTGCCTCGGGTCGAACAGAACGCCCAGAGCCGCGCGGTAACGACCCAACCCAGTCACGTCGCTAGTAGGGTCCTTGAACCTATTGTATGATTGTTGGTGTTGTTGGTGTTGTGGTGGGTGGGTCGTAGTGAGTGAGGGTGACCTACCTGCAGTTGTCGGCGAAGATGGAAGGGGTGAGGTCGCCCGTAATGAAGTACTGGCCGTCGCGCAGGTCCCTCTCAAGTATGTCCTGCACCAGTGATACAACAGTAGCCAAGCAGTGAGAGAGCTACATACATGCTTCCTACATACATCGCACACATGCAAGAAGGGTAATCAACGCCAGCCCTTGCTTCGGATGCGCTTACACGACTCTTCTGTCATCATGATGCAAAGACACATATTATGCCCATGCAAGTTAGAGGTTGACTTTGGATTCATTGTATACTGCCAACATGCATTGTACTGCCATCGCCTCTTCACCTCCACAAATTCATGCACATGTGCATGTGCATGTGGCTGTGCATGTGCGTTTGTGTCCGCATGCATTGGGCTGAGCATCGACCATACGGAGTGAAGAAACGCTGTGTATGTTTGCCTTGATGCTTTCAATGGGTAGGTTGGTCTGCTTGCCATCAGAGGACTCATCCTGTGCCTTTTCCTTCTCGTCCGCGACCGCCGCCGCCGCCGCCGCCGCTGTGAAGGAAGCCAAGCCGGCGGCGAGCGGAAGCGCCAGGAGGTGGCGACGGGAGAAGGTCGCAGTGGAGGCTGTTGGCGGCAGCGCTGAAGCTCTGCATGGCAACCTGGTGGGACCCCTGCACGCCGCCGCACCTGGAGCAGCGGCGGCGGCGGCGGCCGCGGCGGCGACGGGGATGGCCACGTGGCTGAGCGCCATTGCACAATGCCAAGCGTAACTACGGTACGGCGTTGGCTCTTCTTCTGGTATGGCCGTACCTCACGTACGGTACCTGCGATCGTCACGTCACGTGATCAAGATAGATCAGCAGCAACACGCGTAACGCACGACGAGCGGTACTGAGTTACGCTCCCCAAACAACAGTCACTTGCGCTCTTTGGGATCTCTCATTCAGCCTCTCCCTTTCTCCCCACTGTCGGCTTTGTGCCACTCATCTTGTTTGGCTAAACCTACAGGGCAATGCAGTTGCAGTACACATTCGGCAAGGGGAGAGTCACAGCCGAGAGTCACACATTTGTACACTCGTGCACATAACCATACCCACACAGGCTATGTAGTCAAGTGTCCCAGCCAGCAGCATGCATGAGCTGAGAGGGGGACGACTGTGTGTATGGTTAATGCAGCTCAAGTGTTGATGTATTATACAAACACACATTGAGATCACACAGTGTTTGCTCGCACGATGGCGCGTAGCAGCATGGACGAGCTATACTTGCACGTGTGGCAGCTGCACTTGGCGGAGAATGCAAACAGGTACAACCAGAAAGACGTCTAGAGTGACTGCACACACTCCCACCCTTCTTGACTGATGTTTCTGTTTCTTTTTTGTTGCGCAGACAGAGCAGACAGGCTCAGATTGAAGCGAATCTCCAAGCACTTGAGAGGTTTGTGTTCGTTGGTTAGATGACCGGCTTTAACGATCATCAAGTATGAAGCGCTGTATTGCCTGCCTGTGCCTTATAATTATTCTCTCTCTCTCTCTCTCTCTCTCTCTCTCTCTCTCTCTCTCTCTCTCTCTCTCTCTCTCTCTCTCTCTCTCTCTCTCTCTCTCTCTCTCTCTCTCTCTCTCTCTCTCTCTCTCTCTCTCTCTCTCTCTCTCTCTCTCTCTCTCTCTCTCTCTCTCTCTCTCTCTCTCTCTCTCTCTCTCTCTCTCTCTCTCTCTCTCTCTCTCTCTCTCTCTCTCTCTCTCTCTCTCTCTCTCTCTCTCTCTCTCTCTCTCTCTCTCTCTCTCTCTCTCTCTCTCTCTCTCTCTCTCTCTCTCTCTCTCTCTCTCTCTCTCTCTCTCTCTCTCTCTCTCTCTCTCTCTCTCTCTCTCTCTCTCTCTCTCTCTCTCTCTCTCTCTCTCTCTCTCTCTCTCTCTCTCTCTCTCTCTCTCTCTCTCTCTCTCTCTCTCTCTCTCTCTCTCTCTCTCTCTCTCTCTCTCTCTCTCTCTCTCTCTCTCTCTCNCTCTCTCTCTCTCTCTCTCTCTCTCTCTCTCTCTCTCTCTCTCTCTCTCTCTCTCTCTCTCTCTCTCTCTCTCTCTCTCTCTCAGCCTGCATGCAGAGCAGGATGCAGCAAGCAGGCAGCAGTTGATGGAGAATGCCAGACTGTACTACACACACGACTGGTATGCACCGCCAACAACAGCCTGATGGTCACACTGGGACAGCGCAACAACAACACAACACGGATGCAAACATTGATGTTGTTGATACTGTGCCTCAGGACTGTGCCCAGCGATGAGGATGAGGACGAGAATGTGGATGAGGAGGAGGAGGAGGGAGATGTTGGTACAAAACATAACGACAGTTCACGGTACGTGCAAAGCACACCCTATGCTTGTCGGTCATGCACGCACAGATGTGCCCGCATGCGTAGGTCTGCACACGCATGTCCTCATGTGCGCACGAGTACCCATGCTCGCGTGTATGCGTGCGCGGTCATGCAAGCTTTTGTGCATTGACACGTGCGCCCATGCAAACACACACGAGCACGCACTGCACACGCACACGCACTTGTGTGTGTGTACCGGTGCACCTACACACATACACGCATGCATGCGCGCCCGTGTGCATGTATGCGCACACGCACATACGCACACATAGAACAAACAACGTACACCAACACCCCCCTGCCAGCCGTCTCCTCCTGCTGCTATCCCGCCTGCTCCTCCGCCACACGTCCGTCGGGAAGCGCCTACCCCGCTGGCTCGTCCGCGCGCTGAATGCCATCGAGGAGGTGTTGGAGGTGGTGGACTTAGTGCGAGTTCAAGTATGAGTATGAGATACATTTATGTTGATCCTTGCCCATGATTGTCATCATCGGATGTAGTCGACTCTTGCGAAGTGCCCGGAGCACAACAACAACACAACATGAGTTCACACCTTCTGTGTCACCAATACGATACTGAAGTGTCAAACAAGATGAACTGTACACTTCACTGCTGCAGATCTCTTTCACGCTCGGCCTTTCGTCTACTGACTGCTGCTAATTACTGCCTACGAACATTATTGCTATAACTCTCCTGAAAGCACTGCTCGTCTCTCGTTTTCACAACAACCAGCAACTTGTTTCCTGCCACACACATGCCTACACAACACCTCAACTGTATATATATGTCTGGATTCACCCAACCACAATGGCTTCACGAGCACCTGCTTGTATCTGTACATCTCCCTCACCCACTTAGTGGCTCAGAGGGTCCCTGTTGACATCCTTGTAAAGAAGGTAGCGCGACCGCGTCGAACCCAACGCCGCATACCTGTCCATGAACATTGGACAAAATGTAACAAAGCACATACCATGAGCTCTCAACTCATCGCACGACCGGGATTGTACTAAGCGTAATGGCATGAACCAACATGCTGTTACCACTGAGGGACGTAAGGCGCCATCCAGATGACATCACCCGCCTGCACCGGGTACCTGCCGGCGCGTGCGCGTGCGTGTGGGTTATGTTGTTTTGGTTTACAAATACACCAAGCGATGTGCTGATAGTGACTTTGCCGCAGGAAGAGCCAACATGCCAATGTGAGCGCGCGCGCGCGCGTGTGTGTGTGTACCAGTTGCTACCGAGGCGGTATATGCCACGGCCTTCCAGCAGCGCCAGGCCATGCTGGTTGTAGTGCAGCTCCTGGACAGCATGAGTATGAGGAACGAAACATAGCATACACACGCACGTGCGTGCGTGCGTGCATGCGTGTCACAACGAACAATGACATCAAGAGCATTTCATATAACATGGAGCACAAGCACGCTACAAAGCACACACACATACACATGCGATGAGGAATGTGTCACTCTCGCACCTTAACCATGAGGTACTCCCCCGGGTGGAAGTCCATCACCTGCAGAGGAGGACAGCCTTGCAACACACGTCCATTGCAAGCACGTGCATTGCATCATGCAGATGGCATGTGCACGCGGGAGCGCGTGTCTCAGCGTCAACAAGCCAACAAGTGACCGCCCGCCCGCACTCACGTGGATGTTGAAGTCGTACTCGGGTGTTGTTGGCAACAACTTCTTCAAACCAAACACCTGGAAAAGCAAGTCGACTTCGCTCACTCAGGCACGTTTCCCACTCATGTACGCACACGCACATGTGTACATACGCTCACAGACGCCCACACGCATACGCTTGTAAGCCCCAACCCAACAGTTTTGCAACACACCTCTCCTGGTGTCTCGAGTGCGGGGTTGTCGTCGGTGTAGCCGATTTTGGCTCGCGGCTGCCCAACACCCGCCAACCCAACATACCTAGAGAGGAAGAGGTGATCAGTCTAGACACACGCACACACGCGTGCACACGTCCGCCCAAGCACTCGCACGCACGCACACACGCGCGCAGTCTAGTACACACGTGTATGTACTCGTGTGTGAGTATGTGTGTGCTTGCGTCCACCAACGCACACACACGCACACACACGCACACATATGCACGCACACACGCGCGCGCACACACACATACTCAAATCACCACCTACTTTCTCTCGAACACGAGGATGCCAGCGCCGTGCGTGGACTCGACGGAGTGCTTGTGGCCGGGTGGGAAGTAAGCATACCCATCAACCTACCGCACGAGGGAAGTACACATCATTGCCACATTCCGCTCGCACCATGGTATCACTCAACAACAGTTGAGTGATACCCACACGACGCAACCGCTGTCTTCCTTCCTCACTTGTAATTCGTGTAGAGAAGAGTCGGCCGAGTGCACGTCGATGGTGCCCTCCACCACAAACACCAACCTGCTTGAGAACCGAGAACCAGTGTGAGACTGATGAGTGATGCACACGTGTGCGTGTGCGTGCGCGTGTGTGCGTGCGCGTGACCTTTCTACGCCTTCGGATGGCGCCGGGAGAGAGGCGTTGCCTGCGCGCAACCAGCACTTGGTAACGAGATGTGACACGTGTTGTCGTGCCTTGACCATTGTTGCACTTAGCGAGTGGTTGTAACTACTCATACTCACTCCTTGTGCTCACCTCTGAGTTTGGCGAGCGCCATGGTGAAGTGCGCGCCCATGGCGGGAGTTACCAACACCGCCACGTCCGCGTTACGCCTGTTGTGATTGTTGTTGGTGTGGCATAACCAGCAGGGGTGGTTATAGCAACACTAGCAGCAATAACAACTAGTGGGTATGTGGTCGTACCAGCCGTGGAGGGGGCCGAAGACGCGGCTCTCGGGCGTGATGAGGGCGTGGTCACGCTCGTACACGCTCCTCGTAAACCCAGGCAGATCTGTATATACCGACAAGTATGCACGCACGCACGCACGCACGCACGCACATGTACGCGCACCGAGTGACGTGTCTTGTTCGCGGTGCGTGTACGTGCAATCAAATCCCACGTTACCTTCGAGGTGGTGCGTGTCAAGTGTGGGTTCGATGACTTTGGAGTACAGCCCGTCCGTCATGCCGGGGTAAGCGCCATGGTCATGCCCAAACCCATGGCACACTGCATCGGCACGTGTGTGTTTGAGTACACCACATGTGCACAGCCGCACTCACGTGCACGTGTGTGTGCGGCTCACGCATGTATGCGTGTACAACGGAACAAGTGCACGCGTGCGCACGCATGCACGCTTACACACACGCATATACTGCTGGGAAGGGGTTGGGATGAGGTGGGGTGTGTGCGTGCGTGCGTGCACATGCGCGTGACACAACGAGCTTGCACATGCGTTTGTGTGCGTGCGCGTGCATGCCTGCACCGTATCCATGTGCCATATGCCTTGTGCGGAGGGTCAAGCACATGACGCGTTCATCGGTAAGGTGTGACACTCAAATCACGCGTCACACGTGTTGCAAGACAAGACAACGTCACTGCTGTGTGCAGCATACATGTACTTGACCCGCATAGCAGATGGGGCAACATGCGACTCACTCGTCTTGCATTGCGTTGCATTCGCTTGGTCATGCTCTACTACGCGGTAATGAGCGTGCGGTTGTGTGTCTGTCAAGCAAAATGCGCACACACAGCATCACCTGCGCCTCGCAGGAAGCCAACAGCAGCCAGCATCAGCAGAGCGAGAGGCAGGAGTGCAGGCAACGACGAAGCCGTCCGCACACATACGCTCCTCCTCGCTGCCGCCATCGCCGCCACCGCCCCAACGCCGCTCAGCCAAGCAAAGCAGCTTGTGGATCAGTTTGTTTGTTACTTTTTCGTACCGACTTGTTGCTGTGTTGTGGGCAATACTGAAGATCGCCGATATCAACGCCAACCTTGTGAATTTGTTTTGCAAAATTGTTCTTGTGCCAGCCGTTGTGTCCACTCCAGGCCGAGAAGGCCAGGCCGGCGGCGGCGGCGGCGGCGGCGGCGGGCGAGGCAGGGCGGGGCGGCCGTGGAGGTAAGCGGTGTCATTTGCTCCGCATGCATTGCAGGCCAAACACAGGTCTGGCCTGGTCTGGTCTGTTGTGGCCTGGTGAGCTGTGTTTTTTTTTTCGCCTAGCCTGGCCTGGCTTGGCCTAATCTGGTGTCTGACATTGAATGCGCCCAGGCTAGGTTTGCTGCCAGCCATGGCGGACCTTCGCTTCAGAGGCAAGGGCGGCAAGAAGGGCGACGGCAGCAACCCGTTCCTGCTTCTATCGGACGAGGAGGGCTTCGCCACCCCGGGCGACCACGACGACGACGACGAAGTGGGTGACGTCGTCCATGCGGAGACGAACAACAACAACAACAACAAGCACAAGAAGGACGCCGCCGCCGCCGCCACTGGCAAGCTTGCCGAGGATGTTACCGCCAAGCTGAAAGCTAGTTTGGATGATATGAAGGAAAAGGCAAGCAGTTTTTGCATGATGAGCATGTACATACGCGCATACGCATCTGTTTGACACAGTGTGTGATGCACATTCTCACTCATTGTGCAATGCAGTGTGTTGCTTGCACAGTACATGCTTTCCGCACAAGGTTCTGCACAATGCATTACATGTACACAACGCATGCATACATGCGCGCGTGCGCGTGCGCGTGCGCGTGTGTGTGCGCGTGTGTGTGTAATGCACCCTCATTGTGGTTTTGTTGCTTTGGAAAGGTGAACAGCGCAGTTAAGCCGCTGACATCTGAGAAGAAGCCGCAGAAAGAGAAGGAGAAGCCAGCAGCGAAGCAGGTGGGTGACCCCGTATTGGTTGCTGGCAACCTCTTGAAGTTACGCCCACACGCATGCACACACACATACACAAGCATACGCGCGTACACATCTACAGCATACGCACATCAGGACCCAACATATTGTTCATGTTCATCCGCGCTGTGTCATGACGCGGTAGCATAGCAGCAGGCTGCGAGCACGTCAATCCAGGCACCACATTGTCACCTACCAGTTGTTCGGACATGTCACATGACATGTCCGAGCAGACTTGCATGTGTG
This sequence comes from Chlorokybus atmophyticus, assembly GCA_009103225.1. NCBI lineage: Eukaryota > Viridiplantae > Streptophyta > Chlorokybophyceae > Chlorokybales > Chlorokybaceae > Chlorokybus > Chlorokybus atmophyticus. The sequence continues at coordinate 141,235 of RHPI01000277.1, read as the reverse complement.
TTCCCAATGCCTATGGGAGAGCATGCAGCTTCAGTTAAGCATTCATGCTCACCATTGGCGCAAACATGCACAGGCAGGCCAACGAGTAGTAGTGCGAGTTGTCCTTCGGTTTCACTTACACACATGCACAGGCCAAGCAGCCCGCAGCCAAGCAGCAGCAACCGACATCACAACAACATCAACAACAGCAGCAGCAACGCCACGACTCCGAGCGCGAGACAGCCACCGAGGGCGAGACGGATGCTTCCGATCACGGCAGGAGCGACAACAAGAGGAAGGGAGAGAAGAAGAAGCACAGTAGTGGTGGTGGTCACAAGAACGGCGTGGCGTGCTGCCTCAACGGGACGCTCTGGTGGGTCGGCCTCTTCACCTCGGTGTACCTGCTGCTACTCCTCATGTCAAAACAGCACGTGGTGGACCCCAAGAAGATCGCAGCGCACATTACTGGATCAAAGGTAAGGGTGTCGATGGTGTGCCACAGCGGATGGTATGCGTGCGTGTGTTCTGTTGCGGCTTGGAGTGCTATTCACACAGAACTTGATGCGCAATGTCCACCTCGAGTGCAAACATCGTATTGGTACACAATACTGCGTGTAGTCAGCGAGGCAATGCTTAAGCTTGAGGGATGAGTTGTCATGCATGCTTGTAACTGCACAGCAAGCAGCAAAGGTTGCATGTGAAAGTTGTCACAACATTGGACTGAGTGAAAGAGTAATAGCGCACAGCATTGGTGTGTGATGTGGACTTGTGCACGCATGCGCAGATCGAAGACACGCCCGGTCCGGCGCTGGCGCGCGAGGGCCTGCGCGCAAAGCACCCCGTCGTGTTCATGCCGGGGATCGGATCCATCGGCCTCGAGCTCTGGCAGGGACGCGAGTGCGCAGCACACCACTTCCGAGAGGTGATGATGATGCTGGTGATGGTGATGATGGGTCTCACACACGCACACGCACATGCACACACACGCAAACAAGCGTGCACAAGCACGCACGCACGCACGCACCCACTGCATACACGTACATATGCACATACGCATGCGCACACACACGCATCCACCCACCCACCCATTACCATTTTCACAGAGGATGTGGGGCGGTCCGTTCGTGTGGCGTTTGCTGGGCGACCCGTCGTGCTGGTTCGAGCACATCAAGCTGGACAACGAGACGGGTCTGGACCCTCCGGGCATCAAGCTGCGGCCCGCCTCGGGACTCGGCTCCGGCGACTACTTTATCGCCATGTACTACGTCTGGGCACCCATCATCGAAACCCTCGCAGCGCTCGGTACTGTTGTGTTGGGTTGTCGTTGTGTACACGCGCTCGCGCAATGAGTACTTGTACTTGTATTCACTGTGGGAAGCGCTCGTGCAGGGTATGATGAAAGCAACATGCACATGGCGTCGATGGACTGGCGGCTGTCACTCACCAACTTGGAGGTGGGTGTGTGTGTTTGAGTACGCGCGCGCATGCACGTACGCGCGTGTGTGGATGTGGATGTGGGTGTGCGTGTGCGTGTGCGTGTGCGCATGCGCGTGTATGTGTGTGCGCATGCGCGCGCGCATGTTCGTGTGTGGATTTGTATGTGTGCACCATCGGTTGCTTCAAGCATGCCTGTTGTTCTCTGCCAGGTGCGAGACAGATACTACACGCGGTTGAAGAACCAGATCGAAGTGTCGAAGCTTATCCACGGCGAGCGCACGGTCATGTACACGCACTCTCTTGGCGCCCTCACCACGCTGTTCTTCCTCAAATGGGTCGAAGCCGACCCAGACGCTGTGGTATAAACACGCATTACGCCCTTTGTCATGTTGTGCTCTGATTGTGTAACACTAAGTAACAGCAAGTGTTGGGTTGCAGGCGCGTGCGGGAGGTCCTCGCATCGGTGGCAATGGCGGGCCCAAGTGGGTGGAGGAACACATTGAGGCTGTTGTCAACATCGGCCCACCATACTTGGGTATGTGTTCTTTTTCTCAACACGAACACAAGCGTTATGGTGCATATGCGCATGTGTGCGCGCGCACTCACACAGACACGTACACACGCCACGTACACAATCGCACACAGGTACGCATGCACGCATGCATGCACGAGCACATGGCACACACCTGCATGCAAGCACGCGTGTACACACCCACGTACGCACACGAGCGCGCGCGTGCCTATCATCGGGTAAACCCTGTTGTTCGTCGACAGGTGCGTTGAAGTCTGTCACAACGCTCCTCAGCGGCGACATGCGCGACACCGCCAACGTCCTCGCCGCCACGCCGTTCATCGCAGACTTCGTCACCAACTTCGCCGCAACAACAGTAAGCTACTACTACTCGCACGCTACCCCAAACAAGCTCTGTCCTCATGATGATTACCCCTGGCAGGTGCGTGAGTTGTTTCGCACGTTTGGTGTTGTGCCGAGCATGCTGCCCAAAGGCGGGAACGCCGTGTGGGGCGATATGGACTACGCCGCGGACGATGTTGCTGAGGACGGGAAGAACCGCACCGCGCCCGACATCACCTACGGACAGTTCATGCAGGTGAGGGGGGGATGTGTTGTGGTTATGTGGCGATGCGTGCACGCTGGTTCTGCCTGAGGTGGTACCGGGGGATGATGTTGGTTTACGTGTTTATGTGGTTTGGTGGTGCACAGTTTACGGTGCATCACACGCCGTCGCCGAAAGAGAAGAAGGAGGGGAAGCCGCTCGGCAGCCACATTGACATGTCCACTCAGGTGCGCGTGTGCATGTGAGCGCTTGCGTGTGTACGTGTGAGCCTATGTGAAGACAGTCTAGCAGTTTCCGTTTACGCCTCTTGGTTCGTCAACTAATTTGTAACAAGTTGTTGTTGTCGTTGCAACTATACAGGATACGACTGTGTACGGTGATCACAAGCCTGGATCCGAGGCGAAGCACGAGGCCGGCATCAAAATCCCCGTCGAGACATTTGACAGTGAGCGCACCACCACATTATACACGTGCACACGTGAGTGTGCGTGAAAACACATTAACACCTCGTTGTCTCCCCCCGCAGAGATAGCGAAGCAGAACACGCTGACGGTGAACGAGGCCCTCGACCTGCTTCGCGAGGCGGCCCCTGCGTTTATGGAGCGCATGGACGCGGAGTACAGCCACGGGGCCGCACCCGAGGGTGCTGACCTCGCGGCTGACGAGTACAACCACCCGAGATACTGGGGCAACGCCCTCGAAACCAAGTAAGTGCACTTGTTATGGAAGCTGTGGCTGTCGTAAACACATGTGATTTGTGTCAGATTGCTCCATGTACGTGTGCGCGCGCACATACGCACGCACATGCGCATTGTAGATTGATTGTCCGAGCACAAACATACGTGCTTGTAAAGTACAAACACAAGTCGTTGTGGATCACAACTTAGATAGAGCGTGTATCACTCATTGCGTAGGTTGCCGGACGCGCCGACGACGACGATGTACTGCTTCAATGGTGTGGGCATTGACACGGAGCGCGGGTTTGCGTACGACATGACGGTGCTGCCCACCGCGAACGGCACGTTCCGGGAGGTGCGCTTGTCCATCAACACGAGCGCCACCGACCCCGCCAAAAAAATGGACGTAAGGGAGAATGTTGAGACTGTTTGTGGCAAGATGAGTTTTGGGTTTGCTGATGCGCGTGCGCGTGTGGGTGTGCGTTTGATGCGTGTAATTGTGCCTGCAGAGTGGCACGAGGTTGGGTGCTGGTGATGTCACGGTGCCATTGATTAGCGGGGAGTACATGTGTGCGCACGCGTGGCAACCGCCCAGCAGGTTCAACCCACACAAGATGAAGGTAAAAAGACGCACGCACGCCTATAGACGCACGTAGGCTTACACGCACATTTCCTGTCCTGCTCCAGGATTTCACATTTAGTCGATGTATACTTGTATACTACGACGAACGTCTTCCCTCAACGCATTGCCCAACAGGTTATAGAGAGGGAGTTTCCGCACGTGGCGCCGACCAACGTCATCGTGGAGGGGCGTGGCACGCGCTCCGGAGACCACATTGACATCATGGGCAACCACGGCCTCTTGCAGGACATCGCCAGGGTTGCCGCGGGCCGCAAGGACCTCGTCGGGGAGCGCATCTTCTCCAACATCAGGGAGGTCGCCAAGCGCATACGCGTCAAAAAGTGACACATGCATGCACATATCCACACACACACTCACGTGCACACGCACACTCACACAGACTCACTCGACATCAGATATTGATGTCAACTGGTAGAGCTCATGGATAGTGTATGCACTTGCTCCTTGCCTGTTGTGAACCATACCATACCGACGGTTGGTACAACAGACATTATGATGAGGTGAAATACAGATATGTTGGCCAACAAAAATGCGACTTCGCTTATGTGTGCACGCGAACACAAAAATGCACAGCTAGTCACCATAATGTTTAAGGTGCAAGACGCAAAAGGCAATATATATAAGCTCAAGCACTGCATTGAGTCAGCAATTGATGGAAGCCTCATCCATGGGAGCAGCGTGGTGCGAACCTTATCTGCGTTGTGTGCAAATGTTGTCAAGCTGCACGCTGCTATCCTCAAGGGGACTACGCTTCACTCGTGCCTCGCAATACAAGTCTGCGTTTGCATGTAACGGTGCTCCTTTTCAGCCTCATGTGCCACACGAGTCGCGTGACACGAACTATGTGAATGCGCAAGGCTGATGACACAAGCAGTTGGTAAGACTATTGGCTCGATGGTAATGTTGATGGCTGGGCTGCGGGCGGGAGTATGGACGTGTGTTGCATCATGGACGGTGGTCGCGGTGGTCGCGCCGGCCGCAGCTCCCCGTCTCGATCGACGTACTCGATGTACGCCATGTGCGCGCCGTCCCCTTGCCTCTGACCCGTCTGCAGCACGCGCGTGTACCCGCCTGCACGTGCGTGTGTCAATCACCGCTTGTGCGTGTGCATGTGTATGCCTGAGTGTGCGATGCATGTTTGTGCTTGCGTGCATGTGTGTCACACACAGCGCGTGCGCACTGACAGGTGTGCATGTGCACATGTGCGTGCGCGTGTGTGTGTGCACGCCCCCACCTTCTCGGTGTTTGTATCGATCGGCAAGGACCGTGAACAGCTTCTGCAGGTTTTGGTCTCCTCGCACGACGGCGGCTGCGCGTCGTCGCGCGGCGAGCGTGCCCTCCTTGCCCATCGTCACCACCTGGTCCGCCACGCGACGCAGCTCCTTCGCCTTCGCCACCGTCGTCTCAATCCTCTCGTGCTCGATCAACTGCACACGCAACAACAATACACACGTCAACCTCCAGCCAACAAAACCACATGCCTTGAATTGTCTCACTCTATGCATTTCCACAATAACTGACACAAAGTTTGAAATGTTGACAGACACCACTGCTCTAGGTGCGACTGGTTTTGACAATTAACTACTGAGCAGCAAAGGCAATGCAACGAGCAAAGCAACAAATGGATTGACCGGTGCAACGACACACGCATTGCATGGCTGTGTCAGCAACACACAAACCCATGCACTTCCTGTTAAGTTGGTTGAGAGGCGGCTTGTGTGACACATAAGCTGGTGTTGTGTTGTCACACTCGTACCCGTGCAAATGCGATAAAGAGTGCCAACATTGACAACAACACGAGGCTCACTCAAGCTCCCAAGTGGTTACACACTGACACCGGAGCAAGGTGCCCCTTGCTTGCAGTGAAGTGAAGTGAAGGACGAAACAGATTTTGCTAGCATGCTAGTCTCTCGAGTGGTTGTGAAGACACAGGGATCGCTTGCGGTTAACGACAAACCATCAACAAGACAAAACTCACAAACACCAACGTACAATCACACACACGCGCACCTGCGAGACCATGGTCTTGAGCATGGACAGCCTGTGCGCGGTGGGACGGCCAAGCTTGCGGAACGCTACCCTATGCGTCACCATGCTGTCTGTTTACTGCGGTGTCGTGCAACTCTAATTGAGTCGTTCGTGTTCTGCGTTCTGGCCAGGTCCGCGTGCTGTGCTGACCCGAACCAATCAGTCCAGCCCAGGCCAGGCCAGGCCAGACCACCTACGGTAGACCAGGCCAGGCCAGACGAAACACGGCCTCCCCTCCGCAACGACGACTGCAGACAACAGCAATCCGCAACCAGCAACTGCCTCCAAGCCAAGACCGCTTCAGCAGCTGTCCTATGCACCCGCAGCTTGGCCTCCAACGCCTTGGACAGCACCACCACCGCCGCCGCCGCCGCCGCCTCCTCAGTTTAAGCGTCAGCCAGGCAAGCTGGGTTAGGGTTATGACATCTTCTCCTGCCGTAAGGATATCCGTCAGCGCCCCCTCTTGCATACGAGATATCTACAACTCAGCTGACACCTGGGTTTGCTATCAGTTAACCTAACTGACCGTTTAACCGAGCTAGCCGAAGCGGCGGCGGCAACAGCGGCGGCGGCGGCGGGCGAAGGATGCCGCGTCGACGAGGAGCAGGTCGAGGAGGAGAAGGAAGAGGTGGAGGTGGAGGTGGAGGAGCTCCTGGGAAGTCTGGGGAGGACCCTGTGCTGGCAGGTGCATGCAGTTTGTGTTTGCATGCAGTTTCTCTTTTTGGTGTTTGGTTCCATTTGCCACTCGCATGCAAAACACGCTTGTATGATGTACAGTTGGTTTTTTCCAACGCCCACCACTTTCTTCAAGCCACTTGTGCTGATCCAGCGCGGTGCATGCGTTCGCGTCTTGCACACATGCAGGATGAGTGCAGCATGACACACACAGCACAACATACCAACCATATTGGCAATTCTTCCATTCCAAAGCGCATGAAGAGTATCTCATTTTCGGTTCGCAGATGTGTAGTATCTATCTATAGGTATGGTGGTGAATAATGGAAGGGCAACGTTTGTACCTTGACACACACACACACACGCGCACACGCGCGCACACACACACACTCTCTCTCTCTCTCTCTCTCTGAGCAGAGGCTGAGTCCCTCCTCCAGCGCGCCGACCGTCGCGGCAGCCCCGCGGAGTCGCTGCCACTCCTCGAACGCGCCGCCGAACTCCTGCGACACAGCCTCAATGACAACCAGCAGCATCAGCATCAGCATCAGCCCGCCGCCTCGTCCGCGTCCGCGGTGAGCGGCTTGGTCGCTGGCGATGGACGCGTACGGCAGAGACTTCTACTGCTGGTATGTAGTTGGTGTTGCTGTTGCTGTTGCGAGTGTGAGCGCGTGACCCCAGAGTGAGTGAGTGAGTGAGCGGGTGGCCGAGTGCGAGCCGCGACCGCATGCAGTGCGCGATCGTGTGAGTGCAAGAGTGCGTGCGTTGTTGAGTGGGTGGGAGATTGAGGTCAACCGCAACCTGTTTGACTCTGCGCTACTCGCAACAAATCAGGGAGGGACCTTGTTGCGACTCGCGGACACAGTGGTGCTGGCGGCTAGAGCCAAGGCGCCCCGCATGCTCAGCGCCGAGACGGCCAAACTAGGTGCGACTCAGCTCCCAACATGTCTGTTTCACACACACTCGCACACGCACACGCACACGCACCGATCACAGAATCTTCTGCCCATCACACCGCGATGTCTCTCACGCACGAGGCCGCGGCGTCCTACGAGCACGCGGTTGCATCGCTTGGCGGTGGTGATGACGACTACGAGGAGGCCGTGAGCGGGGCCGCGGACGCGATGGAGAGGATGGCCATGGGGGAGACGGGAAGGGACATGAANGGGGGGGGGGGGGGGGGGGGGGGGGGGGGGGGGGGGGGGGGGGGGGGGGGGGGGGGGGGGGGGGGGGGGGGGGGGGGGGGGGGGGGGGGGGGGGAGGTGGTTGTATGGATATGCGTGCAGATGCGTGCGTGCGTGCGTGCGTGTGCAGCAAGCATGCACGCATCCTCGAACACGCACATAGACACACTCGAAACTGCACGCATGCACACACACGTGCACGCGCGTGCACCTGCACATGCACTTGCACACGTACGAACCTATCCATGCATGTGAGCGTGCACACACACACACATCACAGAATCACACAGACACACATTCACGCACGCACGCACGTGCACATACAACCATGCGCGCACATACGCCTATGCGCGCACACGCACGCACATTCACAGAGCCATTCTCCCCCAGGCGCTTCTTCATCGCGCAGAGGAGCTCTACGCCGCCGCCCTCTCCCACTCCACCTCCTCCCCCGACCCCGACTCGCTGTCCAGCCTCGCCTCCTGCTCCATCCACCTCGCTGAACTCGACGGCCACCACCACGAGGACGAGGATCGCTACGCTCGCGGCCTGGCGGCGTACGAGCGCGGTTTCGCCGCGTACGCGTCGGCGTGCTCTGCCTCGGACTCGCGCCTGGGCCACGACCTGGCGGGGCTGCTGCACGACTGGGGCGTGGGGCTGTACTCCTACGCGCAGAACGCGAGGGGGCGGGGGAGGGGGGGGGAGGCGGAGGGGGCGTATGAGAGAGCGGAGGAGAAGCTCAGGACGGCGGCGGGGATGAGGAAGGGGACGGATACGGATACGCTCAATGCGCTGGGGGACGTCCTGGCAGGTGCGTGAGTGGGATGCATGTTGGGTGTGTGCCAGGCTGGCGCATGCGTGTGTGCCTGCGAGCGTGCTGGGGTGTGTGTGCGCGCTTAGGTGTGCACATGCATGCATCAGGCGTTGCATGCGTTGCGTGTACACGGCACTTGAGCATGTACGCACCCACGTGTGCGCATGTTGGTGGGCTCAAACTCATGGGGTTGCGCGTGCATGCACCTTCTCCTATGTTGAAGATGACGCACAACCAAGCACACGTCAAGCGCAGGCTGCCGTCCTTACTTTTGTTGTTGGTACTCAGCACATGGTGAGAGGCTGTGCACGGAAGGACGGCAGGAGGAAGGCTTCCGCCTGCTTGAGGCTGCCGCTAACGACGGGTACAAAGCCGCCCTCCTCGTTAGCGCCAACAACACGGACGCCGCCCTTGGCATGGCAGGCAAGGACATCACAACACTGCATGCATGCGCACACGCACGCGTACACACGTCTGAAAGAGCATGTCACAACATGTTACACGTACAAGCATCTGTCAGGTAGACACGCGCGCGCGTGCATGCAATACAAATGCACAAGTACACACACATGCCCATGCGCGCTCACATGCAACTCTGAAAGGGCATGTCACAGCAAGTTGCACGCACGCATCATGTCTCACCACCATGCTACTCACAGAGACCCACATGACCGCGGGCAAGCTCAAGTCCTCCTCCGACCCCCCCTCCGCACACGCCCACTTCACCCACAGCGCCCACTTCTACAAGCGCGTGCTCGCCGGCGACCGCGGGTCCGATTCTATATGGGCCACAACATCCTTCTTGGAGCAGTGCGACGCAATGTACAACTGGTTTCTTGTCTCCGCGTTGTGCGGGCAACAACACGATGCGGCGTTCGCACTGCGACAACTCGTTGATGCGGGCGGGATTGATGTGAAAGAGTTGGAGAAGGATCGGGACTTTGATCTTGTAAGGGATCAGGAGTGGTTCCGGAAGCTGGTGAAAAGCATGTGGCCTGAGTTGGGGTCTCAAGTGTAAGGGGCGTACAACACGCGAGCCAACATGTTGTTGGTGGGTTGTGGTGTCTCTCGGCCAAAAGCATCTAGGGCTGTTAGGGGGCCTTTGAGCTTGGTGCAAGTTAGAGCACATGGCTGACAGTGTAAGCATATGTGACGTTAAAATGCTTGTACAAGCCATGTGAGATTGCGTCGGAAGCAAATATGACCACCGTCTTTGGAGGTGATCAACAACAGTACATATGATTTGCATGCGGTCGCATAGCAGAGCAACAACATCCAATCACGACCAGGGCCCTACACTACTAGCAGGAAAGCGTGTTCAACAACAATTGAAGAGCGCTGGAGTTACTCAACCATAAATGTCACCATCATATAACTTTCACAAGAGTTGCTAAAAGCAAACCCCCAAAGCGGAAAGAGGCCATGCAAGTTGCACGCCCAGATACATTCACAGCCAACAACAATCGCAATATTTAAATGAAGGCCAAGTAGAGCTTTTGAACTACCCCGATGGACATTAGACATGAAGAAGTCCGCAACAAGTGTAACTCGTGGCTTAGCCAACGAGGCCATGGTAGCAAATGTCGCTACCATGAGAGGTTGTGTATTGCTTATTAATGCTTCATAAGCCCTTCTTAGCCTATTCCGCATTAACCGGCATTCGATCCAACTTTAACCGCGATTGAACCTGCACATCTTGGTCCTTCATGACCGGCAAGACTTGCTCGCGTTCGGTCATGACCAGCCATTACCGGTCTTGCCACGTGGTTTCCGCGGCGACATGCCACATTGCCGCGCGCAGGAGCGACCCTGCGCACCGACTCAGTCGACTTCCTCACAATGAAAATTCGTAACCATTCTCCAATACTGCCTTTGGATGGTTACCCACACGCGCGCAATTCTTTTGCGCCCGGTGGGGATTCGCGAATAAGCGAATGCGTGTCTCTCTTTCATCTGCTTCTGTCACCTGAGCTGCTGCTACAGTGCACTGGCATGCACGCACTCGCATGCATACATTGCTGTCTGAGTGCAGTGAACATGGGTGCTGTGCAACAAGGCTATGGATTTTACCTCTCCGGGAGCACTGCTCTGACTAAGTGAGCCGCTCAGTCAGTCAGTGCTCTTTTCGCATATTGTATGCCTGTGTTTAATGTGCGCGTGTGCGATGCTAAGGTAGCTGAGCCAACGTGGGCCTTGCCTTGAGAAGCCGTTCAACCGAGCAAAGCACACTGTATACAAATGTACAGGGTTCCAGCACAACGCCAGTAGCTCCCGACTGTTGGTCACAGCACGCTCAAGACACCCAACACATACTCGCCCCGCGCGCATACCGCCGACCGCCCTCCAAACATGCCACAATCTCTGTCGTTGCCGCTGTCACCACCACTCCCGCCGTCACCCCTTGTCTTCAGCGCCGTTGGCCCAATCTAATGCATAAGCATATTATGCTGGTAGCAACTTCACCCGTCTCCCATCTTTGCACGTGTTCCTGCAGCTCTAGCCACACAGGTTGCCTGCCTGAAACACTATAAGAGTTCCAAACCGTCATGCATCCGACATGCTGCCTGTCCCGCTAGCAAGAAGTGTAACGATGTCAATCCTGCACAAGCAGGATGAGTGTTTCAGAGTACCTCCATGCACACTGCACGCAACCGCTTCATCGTACCTGCCTATTCAAAGTCATCATGACGGTCCGTAGCCGTGCCGCCACGCACGCACGCAGTGCAACACAGCACTACGACTCCCCCCCTCCTCCCCTCCCCCTTTCCCCAGACACACGCTTACACACACGCTAGCACCTAGTGCAAGCGTAGGTGGACCACCTACCGATGCACTAGCCAACCATCCACGTCTATCCTGTGACAGCAACGACAAGAGCTGCTTGTCCAAGGCTGCATGTAGCCACCACCACACGCACACACCGCACGCACACATACACATACACATACACATAGACGTACACACGCATGTACGCATGCCCACCCACACGCCCACACTTGCATGGGGGCATGCGCACAACTGCTCGTGGATACTGCATGCATAACCCCCTCCTCCCTCCTCCGCACGCACGCCCACGCCTCGCCACGTCTCCCGCGTTGCAGCACATTGAAAGCAGACTGGACTGTCCGATCAGGTTCTACAGGAAACTCCTGTGCATGCGTGAGGCAGCCTTTTCGGATGTCCCTGCACATCTCTAAGTAAGTGACCGATCGCCGACGAATTTGATCTTCAAGTTTGTGAGCGGTCTGCCTTTTTGAGGTGTACATAAAGCGACATGTGAGCACATGCCGTCTTATGCGTGCTCAAGAGGAGGTTTCAAATAGAACATGCTCGGAAAATGTATCATGACTTCACTATGCTGCAATCGCGGGGGACTTGGCCAGGCAGGGCATTGGTTGGCGGCTACCCGAACACAGGTACATTGTGCGCGTGAGCAATGGTGGCTTGTGACATGTGGTCGCAAAGGCAACATGTTTGGGTCAAGCACAAAATGGACAGCATGCAAGCAATGCAACCGAGAGAAGCTTGTCTTGCCTCATCTCATGATCGGAAGGTACATCAAGCTTGGTTGTGTACTGCCTCAACCTCGCCTGGACTTGCCAGCTGCAGTCGTGTGCTACAGTTGTACACAACACAACCACAACAACGTTCGCGACAACTTACCGACTAATGTGGTCATGTTGTGGTAGTAACCGACAACTGGGCTACTGCAGCTATTGTTTCTTCAGCATAAAACCTACCACCGCTCTCCACTCCGCCTGCGACCATCACGCGATGTAACACTTGTTGAGCAGCTAATGCGTTCTTGCGTGTGCGTGGTGCAGCAAGACGTTGTGTACAGTACTGTGCCGTGGGTGCCGGTACCGGGACTACCTCACCTGGAGCGGTGGCGCGGCTGCGGCTGTGCTGCGCATCATGCAGTGTCCCTGCAGAATGCGTGCACAAGATACTGCGCACTCACCTAGATATGATCAGACACATGTACATGTACATGTACATACAGTTTGCATGCATGTGCGCGTTGTCCCACAGTGGCATGCATGCATGCGCGCATGTGTGCAAAAGCAGCGGTAAGTTGCGACAGAACAGGCAGCCAATACAGTCGCAACATCCCAAAAGCAGAACCATCAACAACGGAGACTTCCGTCCCGACTCTATAGTTGAGTAACCCTGTTGGTCAGGCTGACTACAGACGCCATAGCGGCAGTCGCTGTTGCTGCATGTCTCCATACAGATGCCGGCAGGTGGAGACCTCGCAACGGTGTTCAAGCGCAACCAGCGTGGCAATGTGACGTGGAACAGAAAGGGCTCAAATTGAGTTGCCATGAATGGGCACATCGCAACTTCCAAATGGCAGGAGTCATGCCCATGCATTGCATGTGTGCTATTGGCACACGCTGAGTGCGCCGGCAATAGTGTCTGCGGCAACTTGCGACCAAATTTGCAGAACCTGCTAGCTCTCTGCTTTTGCGTGCTGCGCCTTTTTCACCTGATGTTGTCTTCAGAACAGTTGTGTTTGTCCTTTCGTAGTTTGTTCGTAGATCAACATGCCCATGGCAAGGTCATGGTTTTGAGCCTCGCAGCCTCGCTCGATTGCAATCCGCCGTGGGATGTTAAAGCCGTGGCGACGATGTCGGCTGGATGAGAGAGAGAGAGAGAGAGAGAGCTGCATCGATGATGCATAACAAAACGCCATGATGAGAATGACGGAAGCCCCCGCTTGCAGGATGCTGTACTACTAGGACTGGCCATCACTAGTAACAGCACTAACAGTCCTGTTACAGCTTGTAGTAGTAGAATTGATAGCATTCTATTGGTAGCATTCTACTGACACCAGTAGTGGTAATGCTCCTACCTTTAGCAGTAATAGTAGTTCTAGTGCTACTAGCACTACTACGGGCCTGATGCGCAAGACCTCCACACAAGTGCGGAGAGCACAGTGCAAACTGTGCTTGCGCACAACTCTCTCTCTCTCTCTCTCTCTCTCTCTCTCTCTCTCTCTCTCTCTCTCTCTCTCTCTCTCTCTCTCTCTCTCTCTCTCTCTCTCTCTCTCTCTCTCTCTCTCTCTCTCTCTCTCTCTCTCTCTCTCTCTCTCTCTCTCTCTCTCTCTCTCTCTCTCTCTCTCTCTCTCTCTCTCTCTCTCTCTCTCTCTCTCTCTCTCTCTCTCTCTCTCTCTCTCTCTCTCTCTCTCTCTCTCTCTCTCTCTCTCTCTCTCTCTCTCTCTCTCTCTCTCTCTCTCTCTCTCTCTCTCTCTCTCTCTCTCTCTCTCTCTCTCTCTCTCTCTCTCTCTCTCTCTCTCTCTCTCTCTCTCTCTCTCTCTCTCTCTCTCTCTCTCTCTCTCTCTCTCTCTCTCTCTCTCTCTCTCTCTCTCTCTCTCTCTCTCTCTCTCTCTCTCTCTCTCTCTCTCTCTCTCTCTCTCTCTCTCNCTCTCTCTCTCTCTCTCTCTCTCTCTCTCTCTCTCTCTCTCTCTCTCTCTCTCTCTCTCTCTCTCTCTCTCTCCCCCCTCCCCGCGCCCGTCGGTGCGTTCGTGCATGTGTATGTGCCTGCGTGCGAGTGTGTGGTGGAGTGGTGGGTGGGGGATGGGGTGGGTGACTGTTTGCGGACATGAAGGGAGTCGAAAAACTATATGTGTGCGAGTGCACATACATAGTTTCTTGAGTGCTCGCGCACGGGCGCGCGTGTGTGCGTGCATGCATGCGCACATGCCCTGCTACCACTAGCACTTCCCACAATGCTACTCCTAGTACCTGCACACCTGCGAGGTAGTACAGGCGAGCTGATTCTCAAGAGTTCCCGCCAGGCACACTCGTAATTCTGAACAGACTCAGCGACTCCATGCCAAGCGACTAGAAGCGCGGAGGATGTGGTGGAACTAGCAGTCTGCATTGTGACTCTCTTTACATACGCTGCGACTCAAATGGGCAAGCACTATGCAGCATGTTTAATATGCGTAGTCGACACACTGTGGCACTGAGTACCATAGTGTGTGGCATTCTGCAAATGCAACGTGCAGCAGCTTGTCACCTCGCATGGTGCGTATTGGCCTTCCGGCACAATCTGTCCGCACCATCTGCCAGTCGCAGAGGCAATGGGTTGTGGGCGAACTGCAAGTGGCAGGGCCTTAACAAGTTTGCTGATGACACATCAGGAAGCTGTCCAGTACGGTGTCTGCCAATCCTGCGAGTAAGCAGTCAATGTGTTCAGTACTATCAGTGGTCAATGGAGTAGCATTGGTATCAAGGCTACACAAGGCTTCAAGCCTGTGTATTCACTCACTTGCACCTGGACGAGTAGTACTAGGTGGTCACCTGGTCGGACACCTGCGCGCAAAGGACAGTGCAGGCTGTTGAAGTTGTAATGCAGAACCTGCAATCAGACCATTCATGCCGTACTGCGAGCTCAAGCATAGTCAACCCACCAGAGGCAACCAGTGGCTGACCTCAAGTACGCTCCATGGGGCAAGATCGATTGCACCTTCATACAGCTGTGTTGTATATACTACCTCAGCAGCACACACATCACAATTTTGCTAGGCGTTGAGGCACAGTCTGCAGCATTCGATATTGTCAACTGTTGTTGGACACCTCTCCACAGCTGTGCTACTGGTCGTGTCAGTAAAATAGTTGTCAATCAATGTGTGCCAGCGTACACAACACAGCGGTGCTACAGTCAGCTGCCTTCGACTGTGTAGTACAGTTTGGCAGCTTTCATGGCTGGCCAACTATACTACACCTACAGTGGCAGCTACCAATAGCACCGCTGCTACGCAGTAGCGGCCACATCTCAACCGCTGTTGGAATGAAGATAGTTTTCAGCACTCGCTCTGGTTCCCTGCCGGTTAATCATGCGGGTGTACGACTTCTGGGTTCAGCCCACCCATACATAGCTTGTACATGTGTCGGCTGAAGATATCAATCTGCGCTGATGGTTTGGCGTCCAAGTTGTCAATGTTGTGTGAGATACTTGTTTTGCCGCAGCATGTGGCAGTTACGCAAACTTATGCACTGCATTACGCCACATGCGCATGCAAGCACCCAGCCACAAGCGCATACACACATACATGCACAATAGACGTCTGTGCGTAACAGGGCAGTGACTGCACAATGCACAATCACTGACCACGCTCTAGCAAAGTGTGGCACACACTGAGTGCGTGCCACACACTCCCTGCCTGACGCCGCCTGGTGTGGCGCAGCACGTACATCGTGCACGCACTGACAGCGCGGCGCTTCTGCTCGCTACACCACGCACATGCGAGACAGCTTGATGGGCGCGATGCACACTGCGACGGTAGCAGGACTACGTTCCACGCAGTTGCACACGCAAATTGCAGTGCAATGCTGCAGCGGGTTTATGACGAGGGGATTTCGTGCTTAACCGGGCACAGGCAAGCTACCCTCGTCTGCTGCTGCCACCTTGGTGTCAAGGGCATGCTGATGTTTGGAAAAACACGCAGCATGCCTGTCCGACGGTGACGGGCGGACACAAGGCGCCGCCTCGGCGTACATAAGCAGCACAGTACTGTTTCAAGTACATAGGACGGAGACTGATGTGCACACAGTAGAGCAGCCACTTACAACACCAATCAGCAACAACAGTGTCACAGCCCCAAGGATGCATACCCACAGGCATGCAGACACCACAAAACCACCACCACGCTTGCAAGAGGCTGATGAGAAACATGCCACGCTACGCTTAGACCAACAAGCCCAGTTGTTGCAAGCAATGCCTCAACCTGTCTTGAGATGTCCATGAGATGAAGACTGCTCCTCACCCATTTTGTGGCATGCTCACCGCCGCGGCACGTTGCCCACCCCGACTGCCCACGCTTGCTTGCCTCCGAGGCATGGCATGGCATGGCATGGCATGGTGCGGCCCAAGCCCGTGCGGAACAGAGAAAAGCGACACACCGGCCAGCGACAAGTTACAAAGTTAGTGACTCATACCAACGCCACGCGCACTGACGGCTTGCGCAAACGCCGCAGCGCAGCGCTTTGTTGTCGCCTGATGATCAGTTTGGAGTTGTTAATCGTATTCCTATTTGGGGCACAGTTTTAGGTGCCCAATCAAGCAGCGCAGCAAACATAACGGCTGTAATCATTGCCCAACCGACAATCATAATGCGATACACAGGCTTATAAGGGACTTACGCCGCCATTGTATAATACAATTTATATGTGGGACTTACAGCCATAATAGCGGGTTTAAACCTCTGTTATAAGAGTTATGTTGCACTTGCAATATATCATTCCATCAATGGGGTTGTTCTCTTCATGCTTGTCGTTCACAAATCTTCGTGCAATAAGCGAGGGTATGACGTGTTGGTATGAAGCTTGCTAAACCGCCTAATAGAAAATGCAAACCATTGCACTTTCAACTATAGATTTTATGTGACTTTTTCAGCTACCAACTCTTGGCCACAAAAGCGCTCGATTATCTTATTGTGTGACGTTAGCGGCTTGATCCTCAAGCATTAAATTTCTTGATGAGGATAACCTGTACCTACACAAAAGTGCATCACCTTCATTGATATAAGATAATACTGATTTTGAACATTTATATAACACGTGTTCTTGCAACCACACAGGTGGCAAACATGACTTGATTACCTGTAGTTTATTGCATTGTAGCTACTACTATTACTAGGATTACTATTGAGTAGTGCCCTCCGCGCAGATAGCACGCGACCACATCATCATGCCATTAATTAGCCACGTTTATCATAATGATGGTAGCTGTGACGTTGAGGGCAAACCGCATCACCTTGACAACCCTCCCCTCTCTGCTGCCCAGACGTGCACACATGCATACGTGTGCACCCACCTACCCACATATCCACATGACCTACGCGCCCACGCCTGCGCCTGTGCCAACGCTCCAATACGCGCACCTAGACACATACACGCACGCACAATGGCTCGCGCACGCCCATCCCCCTCCC
>RHPI01000277.1:110016-121570 GCA_009103225.1 Chlorokybus atmophyticus | reverse complement strand
TCCCCCCCCCCCCCCCCCCCCCCGCCCAAACCAAACCCACACACACACACATCCTCTCTCTTTCTCTCGAGCTCTCTGTCTTTATGCGTGCATTCGTGCGCGCGTGGCAACTGCAGCGCTACGACTACTAGCACTGCTCACAGATCTACTGCTAGTAGTAGTACCTGCACGCTTGCGAGGTGGCCAAGGCGAGCTGGTCCTCCAGGATTACGGCAATGGTGTCACAGAATCGTTGCGCCACAGACGCCCAGCGACTCCTCCATGCCAAGTGACCAGCAGCGCTTCTCATAAAGTTGGTGGGAGGACTTACTGCAGATGCGAAGGATAGCAAAAAGGAACTGGCAGCCTGCATGTGGACGCTCTTTGCGTATGATGCCACTCGAGTCGACAAGCACCGCTACAGCATTGCTGTATGGTAGCCAGGCACACTGTAGCACAAAGTAACGTAGCAGTATATTGGCAGTGTCCTGGGTTTTCTGCAAGTGCAAAGCACAGAAGCTTGTCACCTCACGTGATGCGTATTGGCCTTGCTGAACGCTCTGTCTGCGCCAACTATCTGTTGCAAAGGCAATGGGTTTGGGGCGAACTACAAGTGCACGTGGCAGGGCCGCAAGAAGTGCACCGATACCACATCAGGAAGCTATCCAGTGGTGGTGTCTGCCACCCCTATCACTATGCAGTTGTTGAGTTCAGCGCCAGCCAGCAGCGTAATCATTGACAAGGCTACCAAAGGCTTCAAGCCTGCGTAGACACTTACCTGCACGCACCTGTACCATGCGCACAGTGTTGCAATGCAGAAATTGCCAACTATGGGGCAAGCTCGCTCGCACCTTTACATAGCTGTAGTGTATGCTACCTCAGTTGTGCTGCAGTTAGCTTGGGAAAAGAGAACGCTAGACAGGCATTGCAGCCTGCGGGATGATGTCCATCAAAGTGATGTGGGCTCCTTGATGCATGGCGCGCATGCCACACGCACAAGCGCGCATGTACACGCGCACGCGTCCCACTAAGCATGCACATGCACGCGCACTGACAGTAATGTGTGCTTGGCAATGATACCTGGATGTGTTGCCAAAGAAGCTTACATGATCTTCATCAATGGTGAGGTGGATGCCTTGTCCGTCGGACGCGCCGATGACAATGCTATTGCCATCATAGGCAGACTGGACCCACCGCAGCTCGTCGTCATTATTCAGTTGCAAAGCCACCAGACCCGAAGAGCGGATGTCCTGCAACTGCGAGGCGCTTGATGAAGCCGTTGGTCATCACCATGACTAGCGTAGCCACCAATTCTAAAGATGACACCGTAAGCATGCAATGTTGTCCGCGGGATGTTTATCAGCCAGACACCCCTATACAACGCATATTGATATGCATGCAGCGCACGCATGCACGCAATAACAAAAATGTACGAGCTCACAGCCATACAAACTCACAACACACAGCCAATCCAAGCCAGAAACATGTCAATCTGCCTGGAGAAAACAGGTGTACCAGAAGACGCGCACGAGGTCTTTGGGTCTGATGGCCATACAGGAAGTACACATAGCCCTTGTGTCTGCCATGACTGCACGCGTGAGGCCGACAGCTGTGTGTGCTCTGGAAAAGACGTACTTACTGCACACAGGTGACCACACCTGAAGAACAGCAGCGCATCTGTTTGCTCATCGCGCACAGGTGACTCATGCCATCATTGCGGCCGCATTCCCGCACGTGCCACGCGCTGCTGTCGCAAGGTGTCTGCCAGCACGCGCTTAATGTACCCGCGCTTGCTCAGGGCGACGAAGCTGTTTTCAATGCTCACTCCCCAAGCTCGCTGTCATCCCGGATGACAAGGACATTCTGCACTTTGGATTTTTTAGGTATGCTGTACTTCCACTTCAGCTTCAAAGCGACTGACTTCATGACCTAATCAAGGATTGCACACGTGTGGTTTAGAAACCACTGTTAATCTCCATCAGCATCAATGCCCACTTGTACTATGCGTGTTACCTCCAGCACGTGGCTTTTCTTCCGACGATAGGCTGTTGAGGTTGTTTACTTTTGGAGTTCGAGACCTTCAACTCTGCCTTGACCTTGCCAGCTTCGATTGAGGTAAGCCTGCGCAGGCGCATCATGAGCGCGTCCGCGACCTGTTGCGGGGTCAGATCAAAGCCTGCAATGCGAGCACATGTCAGTGAATGGCATGTGTTGCTGCGTAGTGTGTGCACACGCACAATGGAGTGTGTACATCTAAGTGTGGAGTGATTAAACCTGTGTGTGTGTGGGTGCACTTGCGCACACGCATATTGATACACGCTTGGGCGGGTGTGCATGTGCTTGTGCGTTACATGGTTGCCATTCCATTCACAGTTTGCAGCTTCAACATTACCATCTGCAGTCGGACACCTGTCAACAGCTGTGTTACCAACCGTGTCAGTAACACAGTTGTCAAACATGATTTTTGTAGCGCCAGCGCACACAACACAGCAATGCTGCAGTCAGCTCAACTGTGTTGGCAGGTATTCGCATGCAGTTACACAGAATCACTGCTGAGCAATAATGGCAGCGTCACAACTCACAGCGGCTGTCTGATTAGGATAGCTTTTACCACTTACTCCAAACCCTTGCCAGCTGGTCATGTGCATGTGTGTACGCAGGTGTGCATGGCTTTTGGGATCAGCGCAGCCGTATATGCAAAGCACCTGGGGCAGCAGGCACGTCAATGTGCGCCGATGGTTTTGCCTCCAAGTTTGCTGCAGCATGCGGCAGTGCATTCAGTTGACCTTAGTGCACTGCATAACCTCCCACACACGTGCGCCCAAGCACTCAGCCACATGCACATACACATGCACGTGCGTAACTCGCGTCTGTGTACAACAGACGCAACAGGGCACTTAGTGCACACTCACTGCCGAGTTTGTGGCACACACTGAGCCCCACACACTCCCTCCCCCGCCCCACCTCACCTGCCTGACACCCCCTATTGTAGCTCAGCACAATGAGCCGCCACTCATCTCTGCACGCAGTGCAGCACTCCTCGCTGCACCACGCACATTCGAGACCAAGACAGCTTGATGGCCGCGATGCACAGTGCTATGGCAGCACCTTGCATTGCAACTGTGGCACACCTGCAGTAAGAGTTAGCTTAACGGATCTATGCGAGTGGATCTGCTCAGATACAGGCACAAGGTGCCTTGTCTGCTGCTGCCAAGGCAGCTTGTGGTCAAAGGTTAGGGCAGGCAAAAACACTGTGGCGCAGAATGCGAGCAGACACCAAGGTCTACTGCAAGCGGACAGAGGCTCCCAAGCATATACAGCCAAAGTCAAACTACCACTCAATGGTAACAACTGAACCAAGCCACAAGCATGCCCACAGGCACGCAACAGAAGGCTGCGTGACCATACACGCTTGGTCCAAAGCAATTAATGTTAGCTTGACATCAAACTAAGCGTTGCCCATGTCATATGAGTCAGTAAGTTGATACAAGCAGCGCCTCCATCTTGTCCTGCAGCTAACCCCTCCTCAACCAGCTTGTGCTTCTCATGCATACAGCCGCCTCTGACCCACTCTGCCTGCCTCCATCCTTGAGAGCGCTGCGGCCCCCAAGCTGTGCACGCCAGCGACTGGCCACCGACCCACGCCAAGTTGTGACGCAACGCCCCACACTGCCCACTCACAAGCTGCTTTCGCGCACTGCCGCAGCGCAAGCAGCTTCGGAGTTAGGGTTTGTATTCCCTTCTGGGGACGGTTATGAATCGCAAGCGACTTGCTCCTATTGTGAGCTGGACCTGCTTTGCCACCATGCGAAGATGAGGGTATTGCACTGCATAACCCCACATGCGTCCGTTTAAGCACCCATCCAGCCGCACATGCACAACACAGGTATGTGTGCGGAACTGGGCAGTGCACACCGTACAGTCACTGTACCCATATTCAACACACAGTGTGTGCCACGCACTTCCCCCTTCCCCCGCACCTCACTTGCCTGACACCGCCTGATGTGGCGCACAGCACAACGCACCTCATCTCTACCGCGAGTAGGTGATGCACGCAACAACAGCATTCCTCGCTGTGCCACGCACATCCAAGAGCGAGACAGCTGGATGACCGCAATGCACACTGCAAGGTGGCAGTACCTTGCAGTGCGCATTGCACTGCACAGCTGCAGGTGAGCGTATATTACCGGATCTATGCGATTTGACTTTGCTCAATCACCCACAGGCACCAGCTGCCTCATCTGCTGCTACCTTCAAGAGCATGCCAAATCACAGCATGCCAGCGGACACCAAGGCATACAGTCAACTGGCGTGGACGATGAAGGCAAACTTGCACATAGCCAAGCTGGCCCAACTCAACACCGCTAAACGGTAGTAGCTGTGGAAGCATGCCCACAGGCATGCTCAAACAACCAGCGACCAAACCCATCGCAAGAGAAGGCTGCGTGAACCATGCACGCTGAGACGGACCAAACTGTCAACACAAGCAGCGCCTTCAGCTTGTCCATGATAGCTGAAAGCTGCTCCTCACCCATTTTGTGGCATGCACACCGCCGGCACCTTGGCCCGTCGCATATGACCCCCTTGCTTGCCAATAAGGCGCTGCGGCGCAACAAGTTCGACCCACACACAACACCACACTCGCACGGCGCAAATTGCCGCTGCGCAAGACTCTGTGCTAAGGTTGATTAAGTCTTCTGACAGTCTCATTCACGTTTAGGGACGCTTTGTAGGGTGCATAGCTGACAGTTGTGACGGCAAGTTTCCGTTGTCGAAACCACGCAATTTTTCCAAAGCTTGACAAGGCCTTGCTAAGCTGAACCTCACGCGTTCAGCGTTTTATTCAATGTAGCGGTATGATTAACGGTAGGGCCAGATTGCCTCCAACTTGACGTTTACATGTATACAATAGGCAGATTTTATGTTAATGGTGCCACAAGTATTTTCCTTCAGTTTAACAGCTTGATGATGATTATGTTGTCTGCCTTTCTCAAGTCATACTGTGTGTTACGTTTGGTTGCATTGGCGGCGTATTATGTTATGATGTATTGCATTCATGCAATGCTATCATGGCAATACCCATGGAATTTTGCAATCAATGCAAACAAGGATTAGCGCTCGATAATATAGCAAGTAACACTTTCATATGTACACATAAAGCACAAGGGTTACAGTAAACTCCGTAGTAGGCAAGTCGCAGGCAGCGGTGCTAAGATTCATGTCAGCAAACTACTGCACATAATAAAATTGCTTGTTAATGCATTGTCGAGCATTTTAGTGGCTTGTGGTGGTGGCTTGTAGCTCTCGAATTACGCACTTATATTTTTGTAATTTGAGTTGCCTACAATGCTATGCAAATAGCGGCCGCATATGGCCAATATGGCACATTTGATAACTGTGTTACCAAAAATATGGCACATTGCATATGTGTTCTTTCATACATATACAATGGCACATTGCATAATTCAATCGATGCACAAAACTGAAAGATGCAACATTCAAGCTGCTGAAACTTTGGTGTAGCACATACATTTTATTGTAATAACCTTTGTGCGTGAGTTGTGTATTTTCCACATACGGGCAAGACATAGCACGTATGTTAGAACGATGATTGCTTGAGATTACACATCAAACGTAATCAATTGCCAATTTAGGTAAGTGGTTGCTTGATATATATATATATATATAACAAGTAGCACACTTGTGCGAGGACGTTACAGCGACGTCTTCAACCACCAACGGCACCGTATAATGCTATGATAGTGCGCCATAAATGACATGTTTCAACCCAAAAGTATACTTTACAATCCAGCTTCTGAGTGCATGACTTTCTTAGCTTGGCAAACAATTACAAGACTGTTGTTATAAATTAAACGTGAGTAATAATGAGTTTTAATACAAATACACTACTCAAACATGTCCTTGCTGAGTCACTTTTTACATCAACATAAGCTCTGCGAGTTCACGATCCAAGGCTCATACACGCAAAATCACAAAAGCTTTAACAGAACTCAAGCAATTAAGCGAGGTTGCGAAGAAGAAGAATTGGCCTTCATTTACGCACACACGCGCCTTTCTACACACCTGCATCCGGGCGCGCACATGCTCACAAACACCCGCATCCCCCTCCCCCCCCCCCCCCCGCCATGAGCGCTTGCGGGCGTCGACATTGGTTTCGCTGCTGCAGTGCCGCCGGGGCTATGGCCAGCTGTAGTAGCTACTGCAATTGTTGGCATGCCAGGCTAGCCGCCCTATACACCTTGCGTGTGTGGTTGACACGGTGTTGGCGGATGGATTAGTGCGATTGGATTGTGGCTATTTGCAACTTCGCTTGGACTTGTTGAGTGCTTTCACGGATTGAGTTTTACACAACATGATCGCAACAACCTTCGCAGCAATTGTTGGTTTGTGTTGCGGCAATAGTAAGGCAAACACTAGACTGCAATCGCTGTAATATTTTTAACATAGAGCCGTTCACCGCTCGCTACTTTTTACCGCCAGCAACAACCACCGATGGCACCACCGGCACCACTGGCAAAGCGTTGTACACTGGCAAAGCGTTGTAATTTGGTTAGCCAGTGTGTTCTTGCATTGGTGCGTGCCACGTCATGTGCGGGTCTTGGGACTACTACCTCAACCCTCCGCCCTCTCCCCCCTTTTCCCTGGGGCACACAGCCACACCAACACCACACGCACACACGCCTTCCGCAATGCGATGCGTCACTCAGTAAACAGCCAGCTTGCCCTTTGAGAAAACAAGTTGTGCGCATCTGCGTACGCGTGGTGCAAGTTCAACAAAGTTTGTTCCATGCCGTGCCGTGCGGGTGGGGGCCGGACCTACGTTACCTCTACCAAATTCAAGACCACCTCACCTCATTGGTAAACGCTAGTGCACCGTGCACTAAGGCTTGTGCTGCGCCTCCGAGGTGAGTCATGCAGTGTCCCTGCAGAGTATCATACATGATGGGTGCAAGTGCATGTGCGGATGCATGTGCGTGCACCAGCTGCTGTGCAGCTGCCCAGGTGCAATCAGACACACACAACTTGCATATGTGCGTGCGCAAGTGTGCTGCAACGAAAGCATGCCTGTGTGTGCGCATATGTTAGAAGCAGTAGTAAGGTGCGACAGAACAGGCAGCCCACAAGGTGAGAACCACCCACGACGGCTGAGACATCCGTCATGCTTCTACAGTTTCAGTACATAGCTACTGGTTAGGCTGAGTACAGACGCATGCGTTTACACGCACTAGACAGGCAGTTGGACTGAGACATTCGCAGAACGGCCGTCAAACTCCCAGTCTATCAAACAAATGCCATTGTGGCGGCCGCTGCTACCACATTGCGGCTTTTTGTTACTTCAGTTGGCATAAGTCATGCCCTAGCAGTGCATGTGTGCTGTTGGCACTGATGTGCGCCAGCGCGAATGCAGAAAGTCTGCGGCATCCTTAAACCAAAGAAGTTTCAGCACATGCGGAACCCGCTATTGCTCTTTCTTACTATGCGCTGTGACTCTGGTTTCTGTAGTCATTGGACATGATCGCATTCGTCCTTTGCAAGCCAATATGACAAGCTCATGGTCGCGCGCCTACCAGCACGTGCAGTCGTATTCCGCCTAGGGATGACGAGGCCATGTTGCAGTTGGTCGTGCCTCCTGCCTGCATGTGACAGAGAGATGTCCTTGCCCCTGCATGATGATGGTGCACATATGTAGGCTCAAATTGAGAATGATGGAAGCATTGCACCATGATGTGTTACGAGTAATAGCACTGACTAGTCCTACTAGTAGTGCTCATTACCGGTAGTAGTACTAGCGGCAGCAGTAGTGATTTACTGGTGCAGCAGTAGTAGTAACTTACTGCTTACTTCACTGCTTTCTGGAACGGCAGTACTGCTACTACTAATACTAATACTAGGAGTACTGCCACGATGACTACTAGTAGGACGAGTAGTAGCGGTATCGCAGCTGCTAGCAGAGCTATCACTGCTACTACTAGCAGTGGTAGCTCTAGCACGAGTACTACTAGCACCACTACGTGCCGTCCATACTACGGGCGTGCAGTGCGCAGTGTGCTCCTCGCAGTTGCTCCACAAGTGCGGGGGATTAATGTGTGTAAGCGCAGTGCAAACTAGTCTCTCTTTCTCTCTCTCTCTCTCTCTCTCTCTCTCTCTCTCTCTCTCTCTCTCTCTCTCTCTCTCTCTCTCTCTCTCTCTCTCTCTCTCTCTCTCTCTCTCTCTCTCTCTCTCTCTCTCTCTCTCTCTCTCTCNCTCTCTCTCTCTCTCTCTCTCTCTCTCTCTCTCTCTCTCTCTCTCTCTCTCTCTCTCTCTCTCTCTCTCTCTCTCCCCCCCTATTTCTCTGCGTGCGTGGTGACTCTTGTTGCGTGCGATGCGACTGAAGTCGGCAAGCATCACGCAACAATATAAGAAATGAGTATCTGACACTGTGTCCTACGTAGCAGTAAACACTAAGCACCTTAGGACAGGACTACAACAGTGTGTTGCTTTTTTTGCAATGTGCAGGAGCTTGTCACCTCGCATGGTGTGTACTGGCCATGGCCTTTGTGAACGCTCTGTCTGCGCCATCTAGCCATTGGATGTTGGGCAAATTGCAAGTGGTATGCCCTCTAGAAGTACATCGACAACAGATAAGGAAGCCAGTATGGTGTCTGCCATCACTCTCAGTAAGTAAGCAAAGGAGCATCCACTTTGGGGTGCGATAGTGCATCACGCAGTTGCGTTCAGCGCTACTAGTATTCAATGGTGTAGGTGTTGGCAACAAGGCTTTGCACAAGGCTTTGAGCCTGCTCGAGCACTCACCCGCATTAAGTGCAGCGCACAGCGCAGACCATTGCAATTGCAAAGCGAAACCTGCCAATCAAGCCATGCGGCATTGCGAGCCGCTTGAATCAAGCACATATATATCCCACCGAAGGCAACCACTGGTTGATCTCCTTGGTGCGTACCATGGGGAAAGGCTCGCACACCCTTAATAGCTTTGTTGCGCTACCTCCGTAGCAAAAACGACAGTGTTGTGCTGTGGGGTCGCTGCCGTTGAGCCATAGTCTGCAGCTTTTAGGGTTGGTACCTGCAGTTGAACACCTTCAAACGGCTGTGTCATCGCCAATGTCAATTTTGGCAGATTTCAGTGAACATGGTAATTTGTAGTGCCAGCACGCACAAGACAGTAGTGCTACAACCAGTTGCCATAGAGCTACTCGCCTCAACTGTAGCGCAATGGGCAGCACTCATAGTTGCCCATAGCACCACTGCTGAGCAACAACGGCCACCTTACCGCTCACAGCTGCTGTCAACTGAGGAATGGTTTGCAGCACTCATTTCAATGCCCTCACAGGTGGCCGTTTAGGCATGTGCATATGCGTGCATGCACACGGCTTCTGCATCAAGCCCAGCCATGTATGAAACATGTCTGTGGCAATTGACATTTTCAATTGGCAATGATGGTTTGCTGCCTCCAGATTGTCATTGTTGCACTTGTGTTGGCGACCTGCTATGCCACACCAAGTGGCAGTGCAATAAGGTGACCTTAATGCACTACATAACCCCACCCATGTACACACAAGCACCCAGCTAGATACACATACGCATGTACGCGCACAACGTGCGTCTGTGTGCGTAACCGAGCAGTGCATGTTGTACACTAAGCACTCCGCGGCACGGCACCCCATGCACATCCTAGACTGCTTGATGGCCGCAATGCACACTGGGACGGTCACAGTATAGTATTTTGCGCTGCAGTGCACAGCTGCAGTCAGCGTAGCTGAGCGGTTTTCACTGAGTGGGTTGATGAAAACAAAATGCACTCACTAATCTAAACATGGGCAAGCTGCTGCGACCTTGCTCTCTCCGCCGCAAGCCATGCGCGAGGAGTGTTTGGCCCCACGACATCGACGGCGCTGGCGGACGTGGCTGCTTCGACTTTGGATGTGCTTGTGCAGTTGTGACTGCTGCTAGCTGCCTAGTGCTGTTAGCATGAGTATGACTCAATGGACTGTGTTGCCCATGTAATGTATTAATCTGAGAGACAAGCGTGCCCCCACACAACGCCACACTGAAACGGCTTGCGCAAACAAACTCCCGCTGCGCAAGCCGTTTCGAAGTCTTTATATGGTTGATGTTCCCTTTTGGGGACGCTGTAGGGGTGGTGATGATGTGAAAGTTTGAGGCGAGTTGCCCCTACCGGTGATCATGACACAATAACGATCTGGTCAAAACTATGAAGGCAGTAGCCTAAACTTTTAGCCTAAAAGTGTAGGGTAGGCTAAAGAACGATTTCGCGTGGACTTTTATGTGCATACATCCAACATCTATGAAACGGAGCGGTTGATGTCATAAGTAAGAACAAGCGCATTGTGATATGGGCTAGCAAAATTGACTTCTGCGTCCAACATACACACCTTGTGAGTAAATGCTCAAATGGGTTTATCAACATGTATAGGTTACACTTTCGTTCAATTATGCCTTAACAGCTTTCACTATATGCGCTTTTCCTCTTTGTGGATTCACATCGTCATTCTTGAATGCGCAACCGGTGTGCTAAATTGGGAGCACTGACATTTAGATGATTGAAAACAAGATGTCGCATTTTTGTTCAATCAGCAATGATGTTTACAACTTACGTTGGTGTATGTAAGCTTTAAGTACTATCGCAAGATAACAAACAACATGTTGCATTGATAAGTGCAAGGTGTACTCACACAAACCCATGCGTATTGTCTATTTACGTAGTAGTTGGCCCATTCTTGATATAAGATTGGCCTCGTGTGAATTGACAATATTGCTAATGATGCTCAAAACATAGCACTTAATATATGTAATTATAATATGGGAATGAGTCTCAGTGGAAGGAGTCTTTCACATTATTTTCCGCAATCAACGACGACTCTCGTACTTTGTTTGCATGTGTTGTCTATGCATTGTGAGTGAGTTGTTGCATGTATGGCATGCATAACACTATGCATACAGTGCGCTTATCATGCACACACACTCAGCATGCATTATAAAGTACGCCATACGACTCAATGAGGTCAATGACGTCTTTGCTTGCGGAACGCCCACTACATGCGATGGTTATGGCAGCATAAGCAGTAGTGGTTACGACTGTAACAATAGCCTTTGTATATTCGTAATAGATGCATCAAGGACTGCTACATTAATTCTGAGAACTTTTACCCACACACAAACACATCTTTCTACACACCCGCACGTGCGTGTCCTGCATTTTGTGTGCATGGGTGCGCACATACTCACAACACACGCATCGCCCCCCGCCCCTCCCACATAAGGCGCATGCGCATGTGATTGCTGGACACTTTGCATGTTTAAGTGACTAACGGAGTAGGGGCTTTATGTGTTAGGTACAGTTGGCAGCCCAATGGTAAATTGCTGATGTGTACGCATGCAATGGCATGTGTGACTGCTGGATGTTGTACATGACATTGTGTGCTTGACACAAGGCATGCTACTAATGTAGCATGCTAGCTCTTGTACACATCCACCAACACCATGACCCACACTTACAAATGCAGCCCCCCCCCCCCCCCCCCCCCCCCCCCGGGCA
>RHPI01000277.1:51535-69773 GCA_009103225.1 Chlorokybus atmophyticus | reverse complement strand
GGGGGCTTTGTGACCAGTTACTTGTGCATGAAGGCATTGCTTATTTCTTCGCTTGCCGTTGCTTTGCTGATGTCTTGCACCTGAGCTGCGTGGTACACAACAGTGATCTGTGAAGGGGTGAACAGACCCGCAGCACGCATAGCTTCCGGATGTTGACACTACGACAATATAGCGGTTCAAGGTGGTGCCTGGACAGAGCTGTGCTGTGAAAACGAGTGTGCTCACCACTGGCTGAGATGGTAAGCCGCGGCAATGCGCTGTGGCAGCAATGCACGGTCTGTCATACATATGAAAAGACCGTGTGTTGTTGGCGAGTGCAGTGCATAGCATGTTGTCACAGCTACTCTCAAAACGGCAAACTGACAGTCTCAGGGCACATGACCAGGAGATGCGCGCTGAAGTAGTGGTCAACTGCACGGTACGCACGCGCAGCACCCACGGGGCAAGGTGTGCGCAGGGCAAGGTGTTCCCCCTTCCGAGCTGACCACAGTGATGGCCACAGTGATGTGCGCCACTTATATCCACTGTGTAAGGCTATGGAACATGGACCCTTGATGGCTTGTGCAGCCAACACATTGCTCGTTGCTGCAGCATTGTAGTTTGTGTAACCTGAGCCTTGTGATGAGGGTGCCCGCGCATAGGTCTGTTACAGAGATCAAATTAGCACGTATTGAACTGCGAATTTGCCTTAGAGCACATGATTGAACCCCCCTCTCGACAAATTGCATGCAGCACTGTAGGTTGGATGACAATTGGAAGTTAGTACAACAGACTATAGTAACAACAGCGATAAATGATCAGTCCTTCGAGGTAGTTGGTATTGGTATACTAAGCAGGTGATTAGTCAACAGATAACACACAGATTGCTTTATATTGCTTTATTACATTCCAAATGCAACAGCTTCTGCACAAGTAAGTTCCATTACGGTGGAGTGTTTTTCAAACAGGTGAATGTTATTTATTGCATAATCGAACACATGTACAACCAATGTTTTCACAACCTCCAGCGCTAATGGCCATGGACTGTACAACTGGTCACAGGCACCCCTAAATGGTACTTTGAAAAACCCACTGCGAGAACACACTAGCATCCTGTACGGTCAAATGTCAGAGAGGAGCTACAAAAGCTACAAAACACTCCAAGCATTGGTTTGCAGCGCGCAAAGGCAGCACATCTCCTGTACAGCCAGCACTCTAGCAGCGAGCAATGTCTGCTGAGTACAGAAAGGTGTTGGTCAGAAGATGGACCTGCAGCATGAATGCGTCGCGAGCAGGCACACCGGCAAGGTCTGCATGCTCAATGCAATTTGCAGCCAAGCGCAGTACATTCGCAGTGTATGTGGCCAGTGCAGTGTACACAGCGCATGAACATTGTGGCAGTTTTAACTGGACTTACCTGCTCCCAACATGCCCGGAGTAACTCAGCTGCCAAGAGCCTGCTATGATGTCAAAGCCTTGCGGGCAGCCACACACCGTCGAGGGTGTATAGATGCTTTTCGCCGTCGAGGTTTGGTTACTATTGCTCGAAACCGCTTCCGGCTACCCAACTCTGGCGATTTTGGCTACAAGCACAATCATTGCGCACTATCACTTGCAAAGGAAGAGCAACAACTCAGCAGCAGACTGCTGTGGAATTGCGCCATGCATCGTTGTGGCATTAACCAAGCGCATACCTGTCGCATAACCAGCTTGGTGGCGAGTTCAGCAAACCGCTTCTGTGCAGAGGTAGAGCTGCCCTTCACAGGCCGTGTATGATGGCTGCTGCAAGCAAACTGCAGCTGCGCTTGTCCGCTCTGCAAGCGACATGTCGAGATGCGGCCTTGCAAACCGGCACAACAAGCGTGGAAGGAGCGCCCACATCCCTGATGCACACACGCGACAACTGCCCCGGTTCGACCCTCGCACCCGTTGCACTTGCTGTTGTTGAAGCGATTTACGCTTGAGATGGAAATTGAGCTGCCCTCCTCCTCCAACTTTTCAGACAGCCACAGCGCACAGGCAATGTGCACCCATGAACCTGTGTCACAACGAATCAACAACCATACGTACTGCGCTGTGTCTGCCTCTGAACTAAGGCACGCAGGCAGAAAGCGCCAACTTGATTGACAGAAACAGTAACGCAGAGATGTAGAAACAGAAACACAGATAACCAGCAAACGCCAAAGCAGTTGCATGCGCACGCATGCCTTGTGGGCCACTCACTCATGCCAAGTATATGATGCTAAGTTACAATGCATAGAACTGCTGTGGTAAACAACCAACCTGCGCTGCTCTCGTTCTGCTTGTCTTCACGAGATGGAATTATCACCAATGTGGCCACCATCCGGGTACGTGTCGTTACTTTTGTAGTTGCCAGATTGCGGATATAAAACGGCCGCGCTGTGGAAGCGGGCACTGCCAGAGCATCACTGCTGACTCCTCCAGCTTGCAACCGCTGCTGAGCGCTGTTTTCTGAAGGGCTGCTGGCAGCAAACGGGCGCGAGCGGTTTTTCCTTGAAACATGTACTTGGCCCTCGGAGGCATTGCTGTCACGAGCCTGCAGCTTGAGCATAGCACCCCCTTTGCACTCGCAGAAGGTGCACGCCTGAACGCACGTAGGGCGCATGCAACAGTGGGTAACGACAGGAGGCGTGCAGCGCATAGCTGACCATATCAATGTCCCAAACAACAAGAGTTGGTTTGGCCTACCTGATGTTCCAGCGTTAAGGCGCAGACACGACAGAGCCACGGCTCCGCAGGTACCAGGTCCACGGCATAGCATGACTTGTGCACCTAGAGTCAAACCCAGCATTAACACAACATCTGGCTTGCAACAATCAATCCAATCACTCACGCTTGACTTGACAGTTGTGTTAGGCAAAACTGAGCAATGCCACACATGTGCAAGACATCTGTTGGTTGCAAAGTAGGAAACACCCAACCAGTGTCATAACCACCTGGACAATGTTGTATCTTACAAACAGCATAGTCAGATGTGACATATGACTATGCATACATATCCTCACCGTCAACGTGCAGGCAACGCATTCTACCATGTCCTGCCTATGAGATGCGCAGCACACATTGCACAACACCCGCCGTTCTGCATATGACGCCTCCTTGGGCTCCTTATGCTGTGCTTCCAGCGCTTGAGGCTGCCAAGTGATAACTACAGTCAGACATACTGGTTGTGTGCAAGTTGTAACCCATTAAAACGCATCTGTCGCCATGCAGTACTGTTGCCATGAGCACCTTGCGGCCACGCTTTTTCCCAACTGCTGCTGGTGGAGGCGAGAGTGGTGGTAACGCGTCACTATGCACAGTGACGTGCTGTTCAGCTCTAGCTGCCGGGTCAATAAGCTGAGTCGGTGTAGCTCTCGGCTGCAACAATGGGTATAATGACGCTGGCATGCCTAGAGAAACCTGTCCCGCTTCTGGAATATTGACGTTGGATAGAACGTTCAAATCAAATCCCTGAGGAGGAAAGATGACATCAATGGTTGGATGATGGTCATCGAACCGCCTCCGCTTCTGACGAGTACCAGCGTCCACAGTTGCCAGAACAGAAGCCGCTTGCATATCTGCCGTGCACTCAGCACGTCAGATGTTTGCACGCACAGGCAGCACTTGCTTCAGCACATGTTAAATGACAATGCGCCCATGTTTCACAAGATAACGCACAAGCTTGGCAGGCAATGACCAACTCATCATTGAATCAAGGGCCACATACCAGCTGGTTCCAATCTTCGTTCTGGGGAGATTGGAGCTACCCGTTTTGCCGCTGCAGGCTGTGATTGTAAAGCATAAGTTGTTTCGCTGGCAGGTACATTCAAGTCAAGAAACGACCCAACAGGGCTGCGTGGCCGTGCTTCGATTAAGACTGAAGGTGGGGAGAGAGAATGCTGGTTGCTTGACACAACCTTTGGCAAAGGCACTGGAGCTCTCAATCTCTCCAGCAAGTTGACCTCCCGCAAGCCTGAAGCCTTTGAAGGCTCTGAGGTCGTGTGCAATGCTGTTGCTCTTGCAGCGTAACCCTATGCACAGAACGCACAACACGCATCAGGACATAATAACTTGATATACAGCATCAGCATAAAATGTAATCAACTCACAACTTACGTCATCTGCCATGCGCACTTGGATGATGCATGCATCTGTCACATCAACGTTATGTCTGACAGCCCAAGCATGGAGAGGTTGCACCAGACCATCATTGACAAGTATCACTTTGGGTGCATCATCAGCGCTGTGTCCAGCATGCTGCAGCACCACAATCACCACATGTAAGAAGGTAAGATGACACTATGCAGACACAGCACTGTTTGGCGGTTATCAACACCTACCACAGCAAACTGCCGCGGAGTGCGATGCACGCTGCAACATTTGCATGTTATGGTAAGCTTGTCCCGGTACTGCGTCATGATGCCACCTAGAGCAAAGCACAGCATGTAATTGCCATGTCGGCACTGACCCAAGCACCTCAACAGTAGCTGACCGTGCTGCTTTGCTTACCAAAAGGTGAACCTTCTGGGCTCCAGCAGCTGACACTGACTCCTTCCACTTGCATGCGGTATGACCGAGCTTGAAAAGGTTTGCTGGACGAAGAGACCGGCACCGGGTCATTGAGTTGTGATTCAGGCCTGCGCCTGGAAGCTTCTGCAAATTGACAAGCATATTGGAGGAGAAGAGGGATGGGGAGGAAGGGGGGGGATACAATTTTTAGGCTGTCACAGAAAGGCAGCAACCAATCTGTAACCCACCACTTAGACCGGCACCCTGAAAGCGTTGGGCCAAATCAGTATGCCCAAGCATATAAGCTGTTTGCTCTGGGCTTTGGCTTAGGTCGAGATCCATGAGTTGCTGTTGCTTCTTGTGCAGTCGGCGTAACCACCGAGGCGTTTGCTTCTTGAAGCTTGCAGTTATCAATGCATCCTGGGCAAGGTGAGACTTTTCAACTGTGCATGAGCAAGTAACAAGCACTCTACTGCATTGATCAACATAGCTCATCATCTGTAGGAAGCAATGAAGTTTGTTGCATACTAAGTACTGTTGGCAAACAAAACATATCATGCTCAGCCAGACTGAGCTATCACCCTGCCACAGTCATGCAGAACTATTTCCTGCAGTAGCCTCTGAGCTTAACATGCATGCTGTTATGCAAGCGAAGAGAATTCATTAGTGTCAGCGATATCGCTAGTGATGACCAGAAGCAACTGGCTGGGTATTAGAACTAACTGCTGCAAGTTGCTGCAAGACAAGCACCTGACAACCTGTGCGCGGTCTTACCTCTGATGTTGATGGGCCTGAACGTGAACCTCTTTTGTGGTAACTACGCAACCACCCATTTTCACTGAGGTCCTCCAAGTTACTCAGAGTACCTGCGACAATCATTGTTCTTGCTGGAACACTGCGCACAACAACCAGCTACACGCGCTGCATTTCAGAAAATATCTGGACCAGCAAAACGGCTTGACGAAGGCAACCACTGGTCAATACATTCAAACTCATGTTAGCATGCAAACCAGCCCCGATGTTGTTTGGGTCACAGTCCGCAGTGGATGAATGCATTGAGCTCTCAACAGAACATCCACGCAGTTACACTTCAGGCTGAGCAGCAAATGCTTTGGCGCGCTGCTTGACAGAATACTGCGGAGCTGCAGCTCAATCAGTTGATTACCGCGCAGGTGACAATGTCAAACCGGACTGCAGTGGTGATGCCCTTGCAAATTAAGGCAACTTTCTCTCAAAGGTTGCTTGGTCAACAACAGCGCAGAGAGACGCAAAAGCCAGCAGCACGTAGCACGCAAACAGTGCACACGCAGACAGTTGCAACAGCATTATTGTTAACTAGCATCGCAAATGGCACCTACAATACCTGTAGCAGGATCAGCGTAGGCTCCATCTGCGTCCGCAAGAGTCCTTCCGCCCACAGCAGCAGCCGTTGAAGGAGGGTGATGCTGCCGCCTGTCCACTGGCGCCTGGACGAAAGGCTTTGCGGCAGCCAAAAGCCATGCCTTTGGGTCCATCGGCAACCTATCTCGTGGCGGGCCGTCACTCCCCATTGCTACAGCCAGACGAGTTCACCTGCCTACCAGCAGCGAGCCGCCCCAAACATGACCAACTTAGGCATCCGAGCTAAGGGTTGAGCTTGCACCTTGCGGCACCCGACCAATTGCTAAGCGGCAAACAGAGCTACAAGCGCCCGTAGCACAACCGCGATCTTCCAGAGCCTGCCCCCGGACTACCTCCAGCCTGGACAACCTAGGGGGAGGTTACCCGCTTTAGGCGTTCCTGGCCAGCGCCTTTTCCGGTATGGAGGTCGTTGTCGTCGACGTCGTCGTCTGCACCGCCGGCCTCAAGGACGCAGCTACCTAGCTTACATCTCAAAGCAAACTACTACCACACGCGGCATAGCAACCTGGCAGCCCACCTGACGTGACGGTGCCAGGTGGACGCACAATCGCCCAGCCCCTGAGCAAGCTGGAAACCCTAACCCTAGCAGTAGGAGCAGCGGCTTTGTCACCCTCGAGTTGTCCCACACTCACCCTTGTTGATGCTTCCCTCCTCCAGCGCCCTTACCCCGCTCCCCGTCGCCGCCTGCCGCGGCGCGCCCAAGACAAGGAGTCCAGAAACAGCAACATCACCAAACCCATGCAGGAGGAGGCTGACGCCAGCGACATGACAGGCCACAGGCGTGCACCTCGCCTGATCGTTATAACCGTGTTCAAGCAGCTGTGGTGTGGCGTCAACTGCAGCAGACGCGGTGCGGCGCGTTGGTTAGCGCATCATTGGTCCTGCAGGAGACACAGTAGCGCTATCCGCCACGGCCGAAAGGCGAATGTACTCACTTGCGTGCGCAGCCTGCTGGTCTGTTCGGTAACACTGTGTAGTAATACCGTGCGAGTTGCTTTAAGTTGCGAGTTCAAGCATGCCGTACCAAACGACGCAGTACCACAGCGACTCAGCGCAACACGACACACCACTGCTGGCAGTGCCATCATGGCGTTGTGGTGACGTGCAACTAGCACGGTGCGTGTGAGCTTGTGAATTAAGTGCGTTGTCATGATTGCAGCTCAAGCGTATCGCATCTTCAACTCTCATACGGCAGGGTACATGAGTAGACCGCAAGCGTCGTGCCTAGAATGGTGACACTGCAGTGTTCAGCGCGTCCTAGAGTAATACAGCAGTGTAGTACAGTGTAATCATGCGCCTACCCGCTCGAATTGACACCGTTGAGTGGTGCTTGGTAATTCACGAAACGGTCAACCGCACCGTTTGGTGGTGGCGCTTCCGAGTCGGAACTTCCGATAGGTTGTCGGCGATTTTGCGGACTGACCAGCTTATGCGGCGAACGATGGCAAAATCCTGCCGAAACCTAGAGCAATTCATGCAGCACGTTTTCATGCAGCTTGTAGCCCGCGCGACGTGTCACACGTCGCGTGTGGCACAGCTTGCGGGCCCATAAATTGTGAGCCACAATGTTGATCTACCTTATATATTACGATATGTGCATTTATTAAACAATGTGTGTGCTTTTGAATTACATGCATATTCGATTGAGGTGTGTACATGATCAAGGTAAGGAGTCTTTGTGTGTGTGGGTGGGTGGGTGGGTGGGCGGGCGTGTGTGTGTACACAAGATAAATAAAAGGAAGGAGTCTTCGGTTGTGCCAAGTCTATATGCACACTGATTGATTGCATAGTAGGTCGTAGCATGGAACACACGCGCACACGGACTCACCTCACAGTAAGCGCATGTACCTAGCTTAGCCCGGCTACGTGGTCTACAACTACCACTTACCTAGCCCAACCCCAACCAATCCAAGTACAGTACATGCACAGCAGCCGGCAGCAACGTTATCGTGGATAGTGCTACAGCAATCAGCAGGCAAGACGAGACCAACTCCCCCCGCCACCTCATCCTCCTCCTCCCCTCGTCCGCCTCCCATTCGTCCTTTTTTGACGCCACCAGCGCAGCGCAGTTGTCGGTGCCGTGCCTGGTAGCGTCACTCATAATACTGCAGTACGATGAGTGGACAGTGCCGAGTGCAATATATGTCTGTCGCTATCAGTCGCACGCATGGGCAGGTCCCTTCATCAGTAGCTTGCTGCCCATGCTTGTCGGTCATCAGCGCCAAGCCTGCTCTCGCATCATCCTATACAACTTTTTCGGAGCTGTCACGTTGACCTCTCAACTTACCTGTTGAGAAGGTCACAAACTGCTGCACAAGCAGATGAACCTTACAACACACCTTGCAGCCAGCGACAACCCACAAGGGAGTCGATGGGGAGAGCACCCTTCAACAGCTTCAACCAGGCACCCACACACAGGTAGTTCTTGTAAGGCAAGTAACTTCTTACCACCACAAGATGGTAGCCATGCCTTTACACTACCCGCTGCTCTCCGACACTACCCTGGCATATGAAATGTCCGAGGCAAGTGAGACCTCGCCACCTATGCGCTGACTTGTCAGCACAGGCTGATTTTGCCCAGCCTTGGACACATCAACAAAGGCAACACTTTTTGTGCCTTAGCAACTCAGCGCTTGGCGCTGACCAGTCCTGTACTGGTAGACAGTGCCTTATGTAGCAACTAGGTCCTCGTACACTAAGTGCATAAGAACTGACTTTGTAAGCACATATACCAGGTGCTACATACACCATGACTATACGGAATCTTCACTTACACATAAGTAAGGAATTGAGAGTGACTTAAGCAAGTTTTTTAGTTGTGATAGGAGCAATGGCAAACAGGTAGGATGTTGTTCGCCACGGGCACGCTCGCAGCACCCTCATCATGTGACGCATGGAATAGTCGTCCTCTTGCATGTCGTGCAGCAACTTGACCATCGCATGCAAGAAATAAGTGCGGTCGGTACACAAGCGCGTAAATCTCATCATCTGCGATACGACCACTCCTAGTTTAATCATAGCTGGCACATTCGAGGAAGGTAGTAGGGCTCTGTGGCGAGCTAAGCTAAGCTAAGCAAAGGCTGGCTCACTTAGTTTATTGTACACTTTTATGCGCATATGGTGCTCCGTTAAAAACATGTACACTTCCAAGAACAGCACCGCGTTCCTTCTGCCGAGCGTGTCTGTCAACTTATCGCGCGGGTATATCCCATCCGCCGAAGCTGTTGACAGGTTTAACTCCTCAGCAAACTCAGGTATGCTTGCCACAATCAAGTCGTCTACAAAGGGCAGCACCCCAAATGCGAAGCATTGCAGCAAGCTGGCGCAAGCGCTGCATGAAGTCCCACGCATATGAGTACAGGTAGAAGTTGGCGCGGCCCGCGCTTCGGAAGACACCTGCATTGGTGCAGATGGGTATCCCAATGCACTAGAGATGCATATCATTAGCCGCTATTCGAATCCAGCAACTGATCAGCACAAACGGCAAGTGTTCTTTAAGCAAAGATGGCGTGTACATGCGCTAGGAGCCTGCTGGCTGGCTCGGATATGCCGGTCCCACCGACCAATGATAGTGAATGGCGCGCTCCACCATGCCCACATATAGGTGAGTGACACGGTGCCTAGCGTGCTGAAACGCAAACACCGCTTCCATCAACATGTCAATTCTCGTGCACAAGTCCGCATGCGGGATCATGGTGTATAGTGTCTCCAAATCAAGCGGTTTTAGCAGCATGTAAGACGCCTTTTGTTGGCGTGTGGCGCGTTGTGTTGTAGTGCCTTTTTAGGCGGACAAAGCCCAGCACATCGTGCAACATCCAACCGCTTGTGTGTGCGTGCACGTGCGCGTGCGCGTGTGCGTGAACCTAAGCATTGAACAAGATGATTATATGTATCATACTCATACAAAGTACATGTTATAATACATGTTATACACGCGTGCGTGCGTGCTTGCACTCATGCGTGTGTCTCATAATGTACACGTGATGTTATCAATGGATGTGTCGCACGTGTGGTTGTTAGTTATTTGCTATACACGTGATGAGGCATGCGGCTTCATGCATGCTAACGGCTTTGGTATGGGCTCGAAGCCTGGTTGTCATGCCAGCGGTCGAGGAGGGGCCAACTTCCTCGTTGATGCCTACAGTCAGGCATCGTTCTCATGCTATCAGCATCAGTAACCTTTTTGATCAGCCATGCCTACAACCAGACATCGACCCCGGCTACCGCCATGAGTCCCGCGCGACACGAATTAGTTGTCAGTCAGTCGTCGTAGGTACCTAGTACCAGCCGTACTAGCTGATTCGTTGTGAGTTTCACTTAGGTTTTATCTAGGTCAATTCGTAAACTAGCCGTTATCTTAGAACTAAAAAGTCGTCACTTGACTATAAAGGCTTAAGACTTAATCTCTGTACGTTGATGACACTGTAAGTGAGAACTGAAAGACTTAGAGCTAAGAAGTACGGATGTTGATCTTTGGGAGTGCTCGGGACTTGCTCTCTGAAGGTTGTGGCTTAATGTGACTGCATCACTTCGCCCCGTTTCCCAAGACACATCTACACGTGAGAGAATGCAGTGTATGCACACGTGCATTGCTTGTCACTTGATGTGATTGTGGTTGCGTGGGTGCACGTTGTGTAATTCGCATCAGAGTGTGGTATCCACGTGTTGCCGCACTCATACACCTCACTTAATAGTGGAATTATCTTGACCTCATGCAAGGAACAGCATAAGCAACACTACCTCTAGTAGTAGCTTGTTGACTTACAGTGTCATCCTCCTTGTACAAGTGAGTGTCGTGCATCAGCGTGGCTTGCATTCTTGCAGCGGCGTTGGTTGCATCAGTGTTGTGTTATTATTACCAGCACATAGTGCATTTACAAGCACTAGTGTGTTGGGTGGTAGTATTGGGGGAGCACCAGCAGAGCACACACACTCTGCCTCGCTCTCCTGCGCTCGCCGTGCGACTTGCATCAGTGAGTCTCCACCAGTCAGAGAGTCCACTCATCGGTACGGGCTTTCACCTATGGCCGAGGAGACCACCATCGACTTCGACAGTTGGTTGGGCTCGAACCTATCATACGGACGATATGGCGAGGAAGAGGGCGATGACAACAGCGACAACCCCCGGTCTTCACCAGTACCCTGTTCCAGACATACTCAGTCTCGTCATCAAGTTGAAAGCTTCATCGCTCAGCTCGACATCGACATCATGGAGGCATCGGTTCCACTCATAGTCTCACCTCCTTTGGATGTCCTGGCACAACACCATTGGACGAATGGATTATCAAGTTCGATTCCAGGATGAGCTACCATGCGGTCCAAACTCCCAACTAATCAGATGTAATGTCTTTTCGCATGGCTGCAACTTGCTTAGATCACGAGGCACATGAGGTGTATAGGTCAGTTGCTGCACAGCATGAGATTGGAGGGTACGGACTTCTGGCCGGCACCGGAGCTCTGCCCATGGAAGCATCAACTCCTGGATTCCCTGCCACGTCCATTGTTCCAGCTGCCCCACTGCAAGGCCCTACTCTTACGGAAGCTTTGGCCGCAGCACAGTTGTCAGCTGAAGCAGATATACCAGCAGTTGATCCTGCAGTGGTCGATCGCGAGTTGGCGGCAGCGCAACAAGCACGCCGGTCCAAGGTACAACTATTGGCGTTCAGGCTGATGGCAGAGCAGCAAACTGCGCTTGAAAAAGCACAAGCACGACAACGCGTCGCCGTACCTGATACTCCAATCCGGACAAGGACTCAGGGAACCTGAGACACAGCTGCAGGTAGTAAACTGTCTTCAGGCTTGTTCAGCATGCGAGAACCCGCCCTCACCGTTAAGGTGGATCGCACGTTGTCACCCTTGTAGGACTTGTATCTGGCGCTTCGGCGCACATTCCCACCACAGACTAGTCAGAAGGTGGAGGAGTTGCGTCACTTCAGGCGCAAGGCACGGGAGGATCCGCTGCGCACTTACACCTGTATGGTCAAGCTGCTGAAGGACACCAACTACAAGATCCTCAGCGACAAAGCTGCCGCCGTGGTGTTAGTCATAAACTGGAGCCTCCACTGAACGGGACAGTGGACAACGCTCTCAACAATACCTGCCAGGCCGTCGTCGTAAGTAAAGAACTACATAAGGCTGGGGGCTACCATTACCATGTAGGTGTTTTGAATGATACGGCCTCCAAGAATACGTGTACAAATAAGCTTCGTAGTGCGATTTGGGTGTTTGAGGGGCGGCAATTCAATGTATCCTTCTACAAAAGCTGGAATACGATTTGCACCTGCCTCTTACATCAAGATAAGAATCCCTACTGTGTGTTGCAATCTTCTCATTTCAATGTTTAACTGCGGCGATAAACGGTAAAAGTATGCATTAAGGCAATATGCATAGTAAATACGACGTAGGAGTGCTCATGTGCACATTTGCCAAATTTTGAGCTACACAAAGTGTAATGACATGCCCGATTGCAATTTGCGAACAAGTGCACGAGTTCTTTTCCAGTAAGAATTCACACTTATTTCGCTTGGGATAGTAACATGTGCTAATGTATTACAATTCATTAATACTGCTACTTAAACTCCATGTGTTATAAATGCATTGCATAAACATAAATACTCCATGACTCTCCATAAATTAATATGCAAACATAATTATCACTTGCGCTTGTCGCACCGCATGTACTTGATTGGGACAACAATTTGCATTTGCATGCAAAGCTTATGTCTATGAAGCAAATCTGAGGTAGAAGCTAGCATACATACACATACATTTGCTGCACAGAAGAATTGCCAGAGGCTGTGCTCGAACCGTGCATGCTGAGAGAATTAATACGCATCATGCAGCACAATTGCCGGTAGTGGCAGATCGCCCCAATTGTCACCATCAACACCCCTGCAATAGCGTCCTCACAAGGGAATCCAAGGTCTGTTATACATCTTTAGTGACAAGCTGATACCGGCATACAAGCCCTACATCGAAAGCTTGCGCCGCGGCACATTGCGCCAAGCCGGTTAGTGTGGCATTGTGTGTGTTAGGCGTCTGTAAGCCGCAGCTTCAGCTCGTGGAGGAAGCTGGTGGTGTGCATGCCGCAGGGTGAGCGAGGAGCAGCTTCAGTTCGTGGATAGGCTGGACGCGCTGCTTGTGTCGTCTGGTCTAAGAGTGCGCTTGCGCAGGAGAAGGCTGCTTGTTGCTTGCATGCCTGGGTGCATGCTGGTGAGACTTTGACTGTGCGGACGCTTGCCGTGAGCAATCATCTGGGGTTGTGTGGCCGCTACGCTGTGTGCGACTTTGCCTCCGTCCTGCGCAGTCAAGCAGCACACCTTGGTATCTGCTGGCATGCTGTACAATTTGGCATGCCCTTGACAGTAAGGTCGCAGCAGCACACGAGGCAGCTTGCGTGATCAGACACAAGCTGCGCAGCCTGTGTCTGATTATGCGAGTGGATTGATAAAAACCGCAATCAGCGGCTTTCATCAACTCACCCAATGAAAACTGTCAAGCTACGCTTACTGCAGCTGTGCACTGCAGCGCCATGTAGTGCTACCGTCACAATAGGGCATTGCGACCATCAAGCTGTCTCGCATGTGCGAAAGGCATCGTGCCGCGAGGAGTGCGGAGCACAATTGCGTGCGCCACCTTCTCAGCTCAACGATGAAGGCCGCTGCGCCACACTAGCTTCAGGCAGGAGGGAGTGTGTGCCACGTGCACACTGTGGGAAGTGAGTGTACAGTGTGCACCCGGGGCCCGATTACGTACAAAGATGCGTGTTGTGCGAGGTTACCAAAGTACTTGATGCCACCCACCCAGGCTGCTGCGTCAGCAAAGGCAGCCCACACTATGCACCATCGCTTCCTGAAATGCAGAAACTTCAGCGCAGACCGAGTGTTCTCTGCCACAGGTCAATGTGGTTAATTTGATGTCAGCAGCCGTGCACACGCACATGATCAACGGGCAGGGGATGAGAGTGCTGCAAGCTATCCTCATTTGATAAGAGCTGGCAGTTACGCACGCTGCAATCTGTACGATAGTTTGGTTGGTAGCTCAATGGCTGCTTGCAGCAGCACTGCGTTGTGTGCTTGCTACAAACATCCTGTTTATGAACAAGTGTGTTACTGACAGGTTCACTGCTGCTGAGACGTGTCCAACTGCAGGTGGCACCTTTGGAAGCTACACTGTCTGAAACTGCACATGTGGCTCAACGGGCAGCTCAACTGTAGCACAACTTGTTGCACTGTGGTGTAAGTGCTGATGAAGTAGCATATAGCACGGCTGGTTGCAGGTGTGCGACCCAAGCCTTCTCCAAGGTTCACACTTATGAGTCACTCGTTGCCTCTGGTGGCTGTTTATTGTGCTTGGGCATGCAAAGACTCATGCTTGTTCTGCAATGCCACTTCAACAGCTTGCATTGTTTGTTGCGTACAGGTGCGAGCAGGTGTTTGCGCAGGCTTGAAGTGTTGTGTAGGTTTGTTGCCATTGATTACACCGTTAGATAGCGCTGAACAACTCGTTGAACTGCTTTCTCTGCGATTGACGGATGGCGCCTACAGGCGTGTGCACACGTGGTGCGTATTGGCCCTTTTCACGTGATAAGGGCCACTACGC
This sequence comes from Chlorokybus atmophyticus, assembly GCA_009103225.1. Classification (NCBI taxonomy): domain Eukaryota; kingdom Viridiplantae; phylum Streptophyta; class Chlorokybophyceae; order Chlorokybales; family Chlorokybaceae; genus Chlorokybus; species Chlorokybus atmophyticus. Next base: position 55,280 of record RHPI01000277.1, on the reverse strand, counting down.
ACCACGTAAGGCCCTGAGGTGACAAGCTGCTGCATGTTGCATTCGCATAGAACGCAACACACAGCTATAGAACTGCTGTGATATTTGGTGCTTGGGTCAGTGTCTGCTACCCATATTATCAACGCTGCATGGTGCTTGCTGACTTCGTTGGACTTGAGCGCATGGTCAGTAACGAGCGTTACGATGCAGGCTGCTACTAACTTGCCGCTGTCCTTGGTATCTGCAGCACGTACTTCCACGAATATCGCAGAAAAGCACTGGTCGCTTGGAGGAGTTGGGTGTGTTCAACGCTATGATTGGGCGACACCATTGCGGGAACGCTCAAGGACCAGCTCACCTTCGTCACCTCGCAGGTGTGCAGATACTGATACCAGGAGTCAATTTGGGAGAAGTGCTCGTAGTAGCAGTGCACTTTCCACGCAGGCACGCACGCGTGCGCACATAGTCTCTCCACCCCTCCATGTCCGCACACAGTCATTGAGAGCGCCTGCATGAATGTTGCACCATCACCATGATGAGAAAGCTGAAGTGCCCTGCAGGATGCTGTACTAATAGTGCTGTCCATTGCTAGTAGTATTAGTGATACTAATAGTACTACTGCTACTAGTACTTCGAGAGTTCAAGTGCTAGTAGCACTACGACGGGCCCTGCGTACTACGGGCCGCCGGGTGTGCCTTGTGCTCCCCACTTGCGCAAAAGCTCCGCACATGTGGCAGGAAGCGCAGTGTTAACTGCGATGGCACACAAGTCTGTCTCTCTCTCTCTCTCTCTCTCTCTCTCTCTCTCTCTCTCTCTCTCTCTCTCTCTCTCTCTCTCTCTCTCTCTCTCTNTCTCTCTCTCTCTCTCTCTCTCTCTCTCACAGGAGGCCCAGCCGACTGCAATGCGGCATCCCAAGGCGAGTTTCAACTGAGCGTGTTGCGAGGCTCGCAACCATGACTTATGGTTGCGAGCCTCACAGGTCACCTATAAAGGATGAATGCAACCTTGCCCAAAGCAACACCAGGTACGAAAGCTGCAGCGCGGATAGTAAGAAGAGCACTAGCAGGTTTGTGTATGAGCATGACACTGCTTAGGATGAAGAGCGCTACAGCCTGAGACTTTAAGTCTTCTTTAGCATGCGCTTAGAGCACACCTACCATGCGGAATTATTAATAACTGCCGAGACGTGTCGCTCTTTTCAGCAATAATACACTGCAAGTGTGACGTTTACAGCAAATCCTTGTTGGTTAGGCCGAGTGCAGACGCATGCGTGCGCCGCACCAATCCAATAGTTGGACTGAGACGTCCGCAGGGCGAATGTTCATGAACAGCTTATGAGCTCTCATTTCAGAAGGCTACCAGTCTGGTGACTGGAGGCCTTTGAGGCAGCCGCTGTTGCCGTAACAGTATGCATGTTGCAATACATGTGTTGGCAGGTGGACACCTCGAAGTTGATTGCCCAACCGTGACCAGCACGGCAATGTCACGCAGGCAAGAGAGGCTCAGCGTAAGTCACCATTGATGGACGCATTGCAACCGTCTGTTAATTTCATTGGCAGGAGAGATGCGACTGCGGGCTACATATTATGCCGCACCCTACTTCTGCTTCTGACTTGCTCGCACGCACGCAAGCTGTGTGCGTATGATGGCACAGGTATCTGGGTGAGTCCGTGGTTTCTGGCACATGCACTGGTACTTGCACTTTACAGGGACACTGCATAAGGTGCAGCACAGTCGCACCAGCGCTCGCCGTCAAAGTGAGGTAGTCCCAGAACACGTGCACAGCACAGAACTGTACAGCATCCCTACACCACGCACGCACGATAAGACACTGGTCATCAAGTGACGCCTTGCAAGCGTGCGCGCCCGCGCTGTTGTTATGGCTGTCTGTGTGCACCGGGGAGGGGCGGGGTAACATGTGCGCATGCAGGTGTGTTTGTGGGCGTGGGTGTGGGCGCGTAGGTGTGCACGTGGGCATGGGTGTGAGATCTTTATTGTGGGTCGGTGCATGGTTATGTGGTTAGAGTGATGTAAGCGTGTATGTCTAGGCGCAAAAGGGGGGAAGAGTGGTGCGTGAGCATGCATGCGTGTGTGTGTGGCAGGGGCCCCACGGGTGGTATGCGTGCATGCGTCGCCGTGAGCGTGTGCTTACCCGCGTGCGTGCAGGTTTGTAGAAGGCTTGTGCAGGTGCGTGGGCGTGGGCGTGGGCGTGGCCCCAATGCCACATGCATGGGTGGTGCGGTGCCACTCATGCACCCGGGGTAGGTGCGCACACGTCTCGGCGGGTGGTGGTGGTTGAATACGTGCATGCGCGTCACGAGCATGTTTGTGTTCCTAATGCCACATGCAGGTGTGGGTGGGTGGGCGCGCCGGTGTGTGTGAGGCGCATGCGCGCAGCGGTGTGCATGTGGGCGTTTTGGTCGGTACAGGCTTGGGCGCATGTGTGCGCATCAGTTGGTAAGAGAGGGTCGGTGGGACTGTGGGTTGGTGTGTTGCGTGTGGGTAGGTGGTTGTGAGTGCGTGCATTTGTGTATATATATACTTTCGCGGAAAGGGGTGGGTGGGGAGAGGCCTTCGAGGTGCCACGCACTGCTGCGCGTGGAGGGTGGCACTCTCCACGTCACGGCTACGGACCACCATGATGACCAGATATAAGTGCAGGTAGGATGTTGTTGTAGCGTGCTGTCTGCATGGAGGGTACCATTCTCAACGACTCACCTGCCTGTTCCTGATGGCACCCATTGATATGCAAAGTTTGTTGCAGACGCTACATAAGCATAGTATGCAGCAGGTTGAAGACGGTTCTGAAGACGAGGGGTGAAGCGGCAACGATGGCAACTTTGGCTTGTGTGGAGTGTGCATTTGCGCCGTGTAGTTGGTGGCATGCACGTGGAGCTTGTTGTAACTGATAGTAAGCAATCAACGCTGTTGAGCTCGTATACATCTTTATATTAACATGCTTTGCTTGGTTGAATGACTTGCTGAGCACGACCACATTGCACTCAACTAGCTCAGCCATTGTTGATGGTTATGTGTTCAGACGGTGCGACTGTGTTGGCTACAGGTAGCCAATACAAACAAGCTGCAGGTTAGCTGCTGCTTTGCATACACGCGGGCATGCCGTGGTGGCGCGCACGCATGCACATGCAAACTGTATATGCTTGATCGCATCTGGGCATCTATAAGTGCATGACATCCGGCACGCGCATGCTCACATGCACTTGCACTCACAATTGTATACTACAAGACACGGCATGAGGCGCAGCGCAGCCGCACCACCGCTCACCTCCGCCGTGATGTAGTCCTTGGTCCTTGTAGAGGTGAGGTAGTCCCAAAACCCGAACGCATGGCACAGCACTGTACACTAAACTGTGACGCACGCAAGAATACATTGGCTGTTCAACGAGTGACACAACACAATGGTGTGCCAGTGTAGCAGGGCTGGTTGTGGTTTTCGCGGCAGGGAGTAAGGAGCGGTGGTGGGCTCTCTGCTGAAGCAACAACCGCAACCGCAGCTTAGTGTTTGCCTACCTATTACCGCCACTGAACCACACAATAGACGTTGCAAAACTGAGTCATGAAAGCATCCACCAAGTTGAAGGAAAATTCAAGTGCTGTTGCAAGCAGCCACAACCCAACCGCACAGGATGATGCTGTAGCTCCGCAAACACCGTATCGGCCACGAACGTCAAGTGCATTAGGCGGCATACCAACCATTAAAGCTTGCCTCAGCACCGGCAGCACTACATTCCCCCCCCCCCCCCCC
>RHPI01000277.1:33112-45916 GCA_009103225.1 Chlorokybus atmophyticus | reverse complement strand
GGGATGCGTGTGTTTGTGAGCATGTGCGCACTCAGGTGCGTAGAAAGGCGTGTGTGTGTGCGTGAATGAAGGCCAATTATTCTCCTTCGCAAACCTTGCTTGATTACGTGAATTCTATTAAAGCTTTCGTGATTTTGCGTGTATGAGCTTTAGATCGTGAACTCGTAGAGCTTATGTTGATGTCAAAGGTGACTCAGCAAGGACACTTCTAATGAGTAGTGTATTTGTATTCAAAACTCATTATTTCTCACGATCAATCTGTAATAGCAGTCTTGTACTTGTTTGCCAAGCTGAGAAAGTCATGCAATTGTAAGCCAGATTGTAAAGTATATTTGAGAGTTGAAGCATGTCATTTATGGCGCACTATACTAGCATTATACAGTGCCATTGTAGTGGTTGACGACGTTGTAACGTCCTCGCACGAGTGCCACTTGTTATATCAAGCAATCACTTACATGAATTGGCAATTGACTTATATCAAGCAACCACTGACATGAATTGGCAAACAAGATTATGTTTAATGTGTAACCTCAAGCAATCGTCATACCAAGATACGTGCTATGTCTTGCCCATATGTGAAAATTACACAACTCATGCACAAAGGTAATTACAATACAATGTATGTGCTACACCAAAGTTTCAACTGATCAAAGGTCGCAGCTTTTTGTTGTGTGCATCGATGGAATTTTGCAATGTGCCATTGTATATGTATGAAAGAACACATATGCAATGTGCCACATCTAAAGGTAACACAGTTAGCAAACTGCCATATTGGCCGTATGCGGCCACTATTTGTATAGCATTGTAGGCAACTCAAATTACAAGGATGTTAGTGCGTAATTAGAGAGCTACAGAATATGTACAAAAATGCTCGACAATGCATTACCGAACGATTTTGTTATGTGCATTGATTTGCTGACATGAATCTTGGCACAGTTGCCTGCGATTTACCTACTACGGAGTTTACGTTAACCCTTGTGCTTTATGTGTATATATGAAAGTGTTGCTTGCTATGTTATTGAGCATAAATCCTTGTTTGCATTAATTGCCAAATTTAACGGGTGTTGCTATGATAGCATTGCATGAATGCAATACATCATAAAATAATACGCCGCCGCAATGCAAGCAGACGTAACACACATTATGACTTGAGAAAGGCAGACAACATAATCATAATCAAGCTGTTAACCGAAGGAAAATACTTGTGGCACCATTAACATAGAATCTGCCTATTGTATACATGTAAACGTCAAGTTGGAGGCGATCTGGCCCTACCGTTAATCATAACGCAACATTGGATAAAGCGCTGAACGCGCGAGGTTCAGCTTAGCAAGGCCTTGTCAAGCCTGTGCTACAAGTACAAGGCTCTGGGAAAATTGCGTGGTTTCCGACGACGGAAACTTTCCGTCACAACTGTAAGTTATGCAGCCTACAGAGCGTCCCTAAGCGGGAATGAGACTGTCAAAAGAATGTAATCAACCTTAGCACAGAATCTTGCGCAGCGGCAGTTTGCGCCGTGCGTGTAGTGTTGTGTGTGGGTCAGACTTGTTGCGCCGCAGCGCCTTATTGGCAAGCAAGGGGCTCATATGCGGCGGGCCAAGGTGCCGCCGATGTGCATGCCACAAGATGGGTGAGGAGCAGCTTTCAGCTATCATGGACAAAGAGGCGCTGCTTGTGTTGACTGTTCGGTCCGTCTTAAAGTGCATGGTTCACGCAGCCTTCTCTTGCGATAAGATTTGGTCGCTGGTTGTTTGTAAGCATGCCTGTGGGCATGCTTCCACAGCTACTGCCGTTTAGCGGTGTTGAGTGGGGCTAGCTTGGCTATGTGCAAGTTTGCCTTCATCGTCCACGCCAGTGTACTGTACGCCTGGTGTTCGCTGGCATGCTGTTGAAGGTAGCAGCAGATGAGGCAGCTGGTGCCTGCGGGTGATTGAGCAAAGTCCAATCGCATAAATCCGGTAAGCTACGCTCACTGCAGCTGTGCAGTGCAATGCGCACTGCAAGGTACTGCCACCTTGCAGTGTGCATTGCGGTCATCCAGCTGTCTCGCTCTTGGATGTGCGTGGCACAGCGAGGAGTGCTGTTGTTGCGTGCATCACCTACTCGCGGTAGAGATGAGGGGCGGTGCGTTGTGCTGTGCGCCACATCAGGCGGCGTCAGGCAAGTGAGGTGGGGGAAGGGGGAAGTCTGTGGCACACACTCTATGTTGAATATGGGCACAGTGACTGTACGGTGTGCACTGCCCGGTTACGCACACATACCTATGTTGTGCATGTGCGGCTGGATGAGTGCTTGAACGGACGCGTGTGGGGTTATGCAATGCAATACCCTCATCTTGGCATGGTGGCAAAGCAGTACCAGCTCACAATGACAACTTGGAGGCAGCACCATCAGTGCGAATTGACTGTTTTCCTGCCACAGGTACATTTTGTATGTGGTCGAGCTGCAACCAGAAGCTATGCACACGAGCTCACCAGCCTGGGATTTTAGTGATTGCTGCAAGCTGTCCTCCTTTGACAGCAGCTGCACGCGGTCGCTACCGCTCAGCAGTGCCAATAACACGGGCCTGAAGCTCACCCGCACGTTCACTGGCTCGTCCAGCTTCAAGCCTGTCGGTTACAAGCTCCTGCGCGGCTAAGTAATATGCATGGAGTCCATCCAGATGTTAGCACTCTGGTGCGCATGTGGCGGCGTCAACACCTCATCACAACCCCTCTGTGCGTGGCACACTTCAGCCACATGGTGCATGTAAAAACTGAGGTTTGATTTTGGTTCTGTAGAGCAGAACTTGCGGAGCTCCAGTAGAACGGGAGAAACACTGCTCAGGTGTGTGGGTTGGTCTAGTCCAACAAACCCGTGCTCGCACGGACCATTTTGACAGCAAGAGTTGATTCAGCCAGGCAGCTCTTCTGTGCATTCTCTATCTCACTTGCTCTTTACTGAAGTCCCGCATGTGCATTACCGATGCAGGTTCCTGTAGGTCACCTCATGTTGGTGGTTCATGGCATTGACCAGCGCATGCTTGGGGCCGATTCTCCTGGCCAGGTAGCCGCTGCGCGTTCACCAAATGCAAGCAAACAGCGTGCCACCCGGATGACACTGCATTGTGAGCTGGACGTGCTGTACAACGTGAGCCTGCCAGAACAATACCTTCGAGGTCACGCACACTCTCAACCACGTGTAACGCAAGTTCCGCCATCACAACGCCGTCGTCATATACAAGGTGCTATAACGGTCATGCAACGCACGCACACACACGCGCACGTACACGCACACGCACATAACAACCATTTTGCCAGCTTACACTTATGCACAGGGAAACGAGTTGTGCAAACAACTTTGCCACCAGACGGTGCATAGGTTTTAAGCATTAATACTGCATCCGTAAGGTAAATGCATGCGCACATGAACAGATGTGTGTATGGCAGGATTCCTTTATAAGCCATCACTTGGGTAGCGACCTGGTGTTCGACTTTTGCATCAGGCTGGCGGGTCAACCGCAGACTACTAGCCGGACGCGGTGTGAGGTGTGCGACTGAGCTTGCCCAATGATACGCACATGAGATCAGCAACCTGTTGTCTGTCGTGGGTATCAACTGTGCTTGAGCTCGCAAAGCCGCTCAAGTGTTCTGGTTGGCAGGTTGTGCGTCGCACTGTCTGCTTGCACTGTCCGTTGCGCGCTTTAAACAGGTGCAGGTGCGTGTTTCTCACAGGTTACAAGGCCTTGTGAAGCGTTTAAGGCTTGTTGCCAATGGTTTAGTTGGTTAGCACTGAATACAGCATTTGCCTAGCACGTGATAGGTATGGCAGACACCATACTGGATAGGTTCTTGATCTGTGAATAGTCAGCTTCTAGAGACCTTGCCACTTGCGCTTGGCCCAATACCCATTGCCTCTGCAAGTGATGGATGGCGCAGATAGAGCGTTTACAAAAGGCCAGTACACAGTCCACACGGTGACAAGCTGCTGCGTTGCATTTGCATCAAACGCACACACTGCTACAGTACTGCTAGGGTGCTTATTGCTACAGTGTGTTTAGCTCCCATGTCAGCACCCATATCAGCAATGCTGCATAGTGCTTGCATAGTATACAAATATGAAGAGAGTCACAGCGCAGGCTGCTAGTTGCTTTCCGCCATTCATTACATCTGCACCAAGTCCTCCCACAAGCTTCCTGACAAGCGCTCCTAGTGGCTTGGCAAGGAGTTGTTGTAAGTCTGTTCAGCTACAATTGGGGGCCACCATTGCGGAGATGCTCAAAGACCAGCTCGCTTTGGCCACCTCGCAGGTGTGCAGGTACCACTACTATGAATACACTGTGAGAAGCGCTTCGCATAGCAGTGCATTCTCTCCAACCAACCGTGCGTGCACATAGTCGCTTCACCTCCTCCATGTCCTTGCACAATCATCATACACCCTCCCCCCCCCCTAACACGCACATACGCAGGCATGCATGCAGGCACATACACATGCATGCATGCACGCACATGACAGAGAGCTAGAGAAAAAGAGCGCCCTAGAGAGGAAAGGGGGCGGGGGGGGTTTAAGCCCCTACTCTGTTAGTCACACCAACAAGCAAAGTGTCCAACAATCACATGCGCATGCGCCTCGTGTGGGAGGGGCGGGGGGCCATGCGTGTGTTGTGCGTATGTGCGCACCCATGCACACAAACTGCGGGACACGCATGTGCGGGTGTGTAGGAAGATGTGTTTGTCTGTGGGTAAAAGTTCTCAGAATTGATGTAGCAGCCCTTGATGCATCTATTACACATACTCAAAGGCTATTATGACATATGTAACCACTTCTACTTATGCTGCCGTAACTATCGCATGTAGTGGGTGTTCTGCACAGCAAAGACATCCTCATTGAGTCGTATCGCATACTTCTTAATGCGTGATGAGTGTGTGTGCATGATAAGCGCACTGTATGCATAGTGTTATGCATGCCATTCACGCAAGAACTCACTCAGAATGCATAGACAACACATATGCATGTGCATTATCATTATTCGCATTGAATGCACATGCAAACAAAGTACGAAAGTCGTCGTTATTGCGGCATAATGTAAACGACTCCTTCCACTGAGACCGATTCCCATACTAATCTTGTATATTAAGTACTACGTTTTAAGCATTGATAGTGATACTGTCAATTCACACGAGGCCATTGCTGTATCAAGAATGGGCCAACTATTACGTAAAGCGACGACGAGCATGGGTTTGTGTGTAGACACTTTGCACTTATCAATGCAACATGCTGTTTGTTACCTTGAAATAGTACTTAAAGTTTACAGAAACCAATGTAAGTTGTAAACATCATTATATGTTGAATAAAAATGCTACACCTTATTTTTAATCATCTGAATGTCAGTGCTCTTATTTTAGCGCACCGGTTGCGCATAAAAAAATGATGATGTGACTCCACAAAGAAGGAAAGCGCATGAAGTGAAAGCTGTTAAGGTGTAAGTGTAATCCGATAGTGTAATCCACACATGTTAATAATAAGTCACTTGAGCATTGACTCACAATGTCTGTATGTTGGATGCAGAAGTCAACTTTGCTAGCCCATATCACAATGCGCTTGTTCTTATTTGACATCAACCGCACCGTTTCATAGATCTTAAGAGTATGCACGAAAAAGTCCACGTGCAATCGTCTTTTAGCCTACCCTACACTTTTAGGCTAACGGTTAGGCTNGGGGGGCGTTGCGCTCCCGGCACTGGTGTGGAGCGCTTCCACAAGTGCAGGGAACACACTGCGCACTCGGCGGCCCGTAGTAGTGCTACGAGCATCAGTAGTACCGCTACTACCAGTACCACTAGTAGTAGTGGCAGTTTTAGTGGCTCTACTACTAGTACCACTGCTAGTGATGGTCAGTACTGGTCATAGTACAATGCAGTACTACGACCAATAGTACTGCATCCTGCAAGGGGCTGCCATCGTTCTCAACATGTTTTGTGCAACATTAGTGCAGGGGCAAGGATCTCTCTCTTTCTGACCTGCAGATAGGTGATGCCCAACCGATTGCAACTCGGCATCATCACCACGGCCGCGTCCTCCGCAGATTGCAGTTGCGCGTTCTGCGGAGGTGGAAACCATGACCTCGCCATGTTGACCCACAAAGGACGAATGCAACCGTTTGAAAGACAGCATCAGGTATGGAAGCTGCAGCGCGCAAAGCAAGGAGAGACTGTTAGGTTCTGCATGTGTTGAACTGCTTTGGTGGAAAGCCACCCTGCAGCCGCTCATGCCGAAAACAGCGCACTTCAGCGTGCACCAAAAACACACGTGCAGCGCAATAACGTGACTCCTGACAAGTGGGTTGGCAGATATTCATCAAGCACCCATTGATGGTATTGTAACCTGAGCCCCTTCTTGCCCGCATGACATGGTCACACTGGTTGGGGTTAAATGCGACTGCGAGGTCACTTCCTGCCAACACCAGCATGCGGCATCGACCGCCACTAAAGCGTCTTATCATCAGACTAAGCTTGGCTTGATTGGTTGTCCTGCGAATGTTCCACCTCAATTGCCTGTTTGTGCGTGTGCACGCATGCGTTTGTACTCAGCCTAACCAACAGTGACGTATTACGCTTGTACAGTTACAGTAGTACTGTAACTGTACAAGCGAGACGGATAGTCAGCCGTTGCGGATGGTCTAAGCCTTGTGGACGGTGCGACTGTGTTGGCTGCCTGTTCTGTCGCACCTTACCACTGCTTCTCACACGCACGCTAAAGAATGCTTTCCTTTACTGAAGGGAAGCATTGTATGTGTACATGTTGACCCTGTACGCATACATGCCGCCGTGGGTGGCGCGCGTGCACATGCAATTGTGTAATTCTATTGCACCTAGGCATATAGGCAAACTCACAATATCTGTAGTGCGCCGTACGCACAAGTGCACACACTTTGCAGAGACACTGCACGGCGAGGCGCACCACAGCCGCACCACCGCTCACCTCCCAAGTGAGGCAGTCCTGATTTTAATAGAAGTGAGGTAGTCATAGGAGTCGCATGCACGACACTGGATTGTGCAGGCATCCTTGCTGCACAACACAAATGCACCACGCACACGTATAAACACACTGACCCACGCGGTTTTAACAAGTGATGCATCGCATTGGTGCCATAGCAGTGGTGGTTTTAGCTGGCGGCACGAGTTGGAGAGCGGTGGTGGCTTGCTAATGAAGCAACAACTGCAATTGTAGCATGATGTTCAATCCTTGTCACAAGGAGACGGTCTGCATTGCCAGTACTGCAACACGATCACACGGGTGTACACATGCTCAGCACTGACTGNCGCAAAGGAAAATCAGCAACGTACCGAAACCCCAGATACCCATGTACAAAGTGACAGCTGACGTGTGTTGTGGCCTGGCCTGAAGCTAACGCCTAACCCTCCCTTCCTCCCCCCGCCTACCAGCACTTGTGGGCATCTGCTCTGCTGCTGCAGCGCCTCCCGGCTGCAGCAAGTTGTGATGGCTTACATGCTGGTTTGCCCAACGCACCTTACGTCCGAAGCCAATACGGTGTTGGAGGCAGCTTAAGCATGCCCTTGTGCAGTTGGGCTGTGGCGTCAACTGCGTCTGGAGTTGTCAGCGTTTTTTATATGCTGCAGTTGCAAACAACATCTGTGCGCGCAGGTGTGTAGAGGCGTGTGCATGTGCGTGGGTGGATCACCCACAGTGGGGGGATGCGTGCCCAAATATATGCGTGCACGTGCACATGCCGGCGTGCAAGTGGCTGGGTGTNCCCCTCTTCCCGCCTCCGCGGCGCTGTGCGTGTGGGTGCGATTGCCTGAGACCTGGTCCCAAGTTTGTAATTAACAGCCCTTGTTTACGTGATTACCACGCAAGCCATGGTAACCACATCTGTCGGCCGTTATCTGTGGCATATGAAAAGCTTGTTAAACTCTAACTACAGTTTCACACAGCAAGACATTCTTCATAGGTCATGTATTTCACCGCTATATCAAAGTAAGCATCATTTGACAATATTTCCCACGATTGCAATGCTTGGTGTCTTCGTTAGTAATGAATGTTGTTTATTCGATAACATGTTATCGATGCAACCAAAGCTACTAATACGTAGAGTGTACATGCAAAGTTTCTCTTGCCATTTGTAACACATTCGAGGGTGATGCTAGCAAGTCATGATAGCCGATACATTTATCAACAACAAGATGGATGCATTGCAATCTTATTTTATCATCACTAAATCAAGTTCAAGTTGCATAACAAACAAAGGACAACCCCCGCTTGCCGGCCTGTACTTCAAATGTATAAAAGAGGTATGCTACTGTGCCAGCATACGTACACGATTAGCAATGAGTATTAAGCATGCCACGCCCCGTCTTAAACATTACTAAAACACTCATGTTTTAAATGAGTAAAATAAATCAAGCACATTTGATTCTAGTTACTTGAGTGTCGCCTCTCTCAATGGGATGAGTTGGTTATGATATGATGAGAAGGTGAAAAATTTTTAAATCGTCTACACACGTAAACAACACAAGCTATACTAAATGTATATCATATCACATTCTCAACAGTGAATTGAAACCACAGCCTTGCTGTTAAAGTATACATGTTGTACTTATCATGTCACAAACTGCGCTTAACTTTCTTATATATACGTGGATATTAATATCCACGCTCAGATTGCATTGGAATAATAAATAGATTTATCAACAACTATGTATTTATAAACAAGTTGTATTATTTTGTATGGGTATATAATTAAATAGTTAGGTTTGTCAGTTGCACTTGCAGCATACAATGCACAGATTGATAATATGCTGCATGCAAATTTTACAATTTACGAAAACACGAAAACACAAACATGGATTCGTCTGCCTGCGCGATTAACTTCACAGTGTGAACTACCTACCTAGGTATTGGCAATACCGTATTGTCTGTCCTAGCTGCGCAGCTAAACAACCGCTGTGCCAAACCGCGTCTGCCTCCCGGGTTGAGCGTCATGGTGTGCGGTATGATTGGGTTATTATCGCATCATGACTCATGACTACCCGTACCTGTAGGAGCAAGTCGCCTGCGATTCATAACCGTCCCCAGAAGGGAATACAAACCCTAACTCCGAAGCTGCTTGCGCTGCGGCAGTGCGCGAAAGCAGCTTGTGAGTGGGCAGTGTGGGGCGTTGCGTCACAACTTGGCGTGGGTCGGTGGCCAGTCGCTGGCGTGCACAGCTTGGGGGCCGCAGCGCTTTCAAGGATGGAGGCAGGTAGAGTGAGTCAGAGGCGGCTGTGTGCATGAGAAGCACAAGCTGGTTGAGGAGGGGTTAGCTGCACTGGATAAGATGGAGGCGCTGCTTGTATCAACTGACTGACTCATATCACATGGGCAACGCTTAGTTTGGTGTCAAGCTAACATCAATTGCTTTGGACCAAGCGTGTATGGTCACGCAGCCTTCTGTTGCGTTGGGTGGGTGCTTTTTGCATGCCTGTGGGCGTGCTTGTGGCTTGGTTCAGTTGTTGCCGTTGAGTGGTAGTAGTTTGGCTTTGGCTGTATATGCTTGGGAGCCTCTGTCCGCTTGCAGTAGACCTTGGTGTCTGCTCGCATTCTGTGCCACATTGTTTTTGCCTGCCCTAACCTTTGACTACAAGCTGCCTTGGCAGCAGCAGACAAGGCACCTTGTGCCTGTATCTGAGCAAGTCCACTCGCATAGATCCGCTAAGCTAACTCTCACTGCAGGTGTGCCACAGCTGCAATGCAAGGTGCTGCCATGTAGCACTGTGCATCGCGGCCATCAAGCTGTCTTGGTCTCGAATGTTCGTGGTGCAACGAGGAGTGCTGCACTGCGTGCAGAGATGAATGGCGGCTCATTGTGCTGGGCTTCAATAGGGGGTGTGAGGCAGGTGAGGTGGGGCGGGGGAGGGAGTGTGTGGGGCTCACTGTCGGCCACAAACTGGGCAGTGAGTGTGCACTTAGTGCCCTGTTGCCCTGTATAGACGCGAGTCACGCACGTGCATGTGCATGTGCATGTGCGTGTGGCTGAGTGCTTGGGCGCACGTGTGTGGGAGGTTATGCAGTGCTCTAAGGTCAACTAAATGCACTGCCGCATGCTGCAGCAAACTTGGAGGCTAAACCATCGGCGCACATTGACGTGCCTGCTGCCCCGAGTGCTTTGCATATACGGCTGCGCTGATCCCAAAAGCCATGCACACCTGCGCACACACATGCACATGACCAGCTGGCAAGGGTTTGGAGTAAGTGGTGAAAGCTATCCTAATCAGACAGCCGCTATGAGTTGTAACGCTGCCATTATTGCTCAGCAGTGATTCTGTGTAGCTGCATGCGAATACCTGCCAACACAGTTGAGCTGACTGCAGCACTGCTGTGTTGTGTGCGCTGGCGCTACAAAAATCATGTTTGACAACTGTGTTACTGACACGGTTGGTAACACAGCTGTTGACAGGTGTCCGACTGCAGATGGTAATGTTGAAGCTGCAAACTGTGAATGGAATGGCAACCATGTAACGCACAAGCACATGCACACCCGCCCAAGCGTGTATTGATATGCGTGTACGCAAGTGCACCCACCCACACACAGGTTTAATCACTCCACACTTAGATGTACACACTCAACTGTGCGTGTGCACACACTACGCAGCAACGCATGCCATTCACTGACATGTGCTCGCATTGCAGGCTTTGATCTGACCCCTCAACAGGTCGCGGACGCGCTCATAATGCGCCTGCGCAGGCTTACCTCAATTGAAGCTGGCAAGGTCAAGGCAGAGTTGAAGGACTTGAACTCCAAAAGTAAACAACCTCAACAGCCTGTCGTCGGAAGAAAAGCCACGTGCTGGAGGTAACACGCATATTACAAGTGGGCATTGATGCTGATGGAGCTTAACAGTGGTTTTTAAACCACACGTGTGCGTGTGCATATCAATGCTTGATCAGGTCACGAAGTCAGACGCTTTGAAGCTGAAGTGGAAGTACAGCATACCTAAAAGATCCAAAGTGCAAAATGTCCTTGTCATCCGGGATGACAGCGAGCTTACGAAGTGACCATTGAAAACAGCTTCGTCGCCTTGAGCCAGCGCGGGTACATTAAGCGCATGCTGGCAGACACCTTGTGACAGCAGCGCGTGGCACGTGCTGGAATGCGGCCGCAACGGTTGCATGAGTCACCTATGCGCGATGAGCAAACGGATGCGCTGCTGTTCTTCAAGTGTGGTCACCTATGTGCAGTAAGTACGTCTTTTCCAGTGCACACTCAGCTGTCGGCCTCACGCGCGCAGTCATGGCAGGCACAAGGGCTATGTGTACCTCCTGTATGGCCATCAGACTCAAAGACCTCGTGCGCATCCTTTGGTACACCTGCTTTCTGTAGCTGATAAACATCCCGCGGACAACACTGCATGCTTGCGGTGTCATCTTCAGAATTGGTGGCTACGCTGGTCATGGTGATGACCAACGGCTTCATCAAGCGCCTCGCAGTTGCAGGATATCCGCTCTTCGGGTCTGGTGGCTTTGCAACTGAATGATGATGACGAGCTGCGGTGGGTCCAGTCTGCCTATGATGGCGATAGCGTTGTCATCAGCGCGTCCGATGGACAAGGCATCCACCTCACCATTGATGAGTTTTATGCAAGCTTTTTTGGCAACACATCCAGGTATCATTGCCAAGCACACATTACTCTCAGTGCGCGTGCATGTGCATGCTTAGTGGGACGCGTGAGCGTGTACAAGCACGCACGTGCGTGTGTGCTTGTACGCACGTGCATGCGCTGCATACTGTAAGTCCGTGCTTGCGTGCATGACTCCGTGTGTGCGATGACAAAGTACCAACTGTCTTGCGTGCCGCTGTGGCAGATCGGCTGAAGTGCTTGTGGCATGCACGCCATGCATCAAGGAGTCCACATCACTTTGATAGACATCATCCCGCAGGCTGCAATGCCTGTCTAGCGTTCTCTTTTCCCAAGCTAACTGCAGCACAACTGAGGTAGCATACACTACAGCTACGTAAAGGTGCAAGCGAGCTTGCCCCATAGTTGGCAGTTTCTGCAATGCAATATTGTGCGCGTGGTACAGGTGCGTGCAGGTAAGTGTCTACGCAGGCTTGAAGCCTTGTGTAGCCTATGCTTACGCTGCTGGCTGGCGCTGAACTCAACAACTGCATAGTGATAGGGGTGGCAGACACCACCACTGGATAGCTTCCTAATGTGGTATCGGTGCACTTCTTGCGGCCCTGCCACGTGCACTTGTAGTTTGCCCCAAACCCATTGCCTTTGCAACAGATAGTTGGCGCAGACAGAGCGTTCAGCAAGGCCAATACGCATCACGTGAGGTGACAAGCTTCTGTGCTTTGCACTTGCAGAAAACTCAGGACACTGCCAATATACTGCTACGTTACTTTGTGCTGCAGTGTGCCTGGCTACCATATAGCAATGCTGCATGGTGCTTGTCGACCCTAGTCGCATCATACGCAAAGAGCGTCCAAATGCAGGCTGCCAGTTCCTTTCTGCTATCCTTCGCATCTGCAGTAAGTCCTCCCACAAACTTTATGAGAAGCGCTCCTGGTCACTTGGCATGGAGGAGTCGCTGGGCGTCTGTTGCGCAACGATTCTGTGACACCATCGCCGTAATCCTGGAGGACCAGCTCGCCTTGGCCACCTCGCAAGCGTGCAGGTACTACTACTAGCGGTAGATCTGTGAGAAGTGCTAGTAGTCGTAGCGCTGCACTTGCCACGTGTGCACGAGCGCATGCATCCAGACAAAGGATTCGAGAAAAAGAGAGAAGATGTGTGTGTGTGTGGGTTCGGTTGGGGGGAAGAGG
>RHPI01000277.1:8358-19264 GCA_009103225.1 Chlorokybus atmophyticus | reverse complement strand
CACACACACACACAGACAACCCAAAAAACAATAAAACAAACAAAACACAAGCCGGTATGCGCAGCAGCTTTTGAAACCGCCAGTGTATGAAACATGAGAGGTCCAACAACCGGAATACAAGGCTAGTCAACAGGTGCCCTGCATGCACATCCAGGGTCTGTCATTGACACTTGACATCATGAACAACAGCATGTCCCACTTGAGACCACCTTATGTACATGCAAGTACAAGCTTCGGCCTGCTCACAAACAATGCAGCAATGGATCCGCGAAATGGGTCTCAAATATCTGACCAGCAGTGGTTTGAGGCCAATTTGACTGCAAACCACGAGGGTCTTTATGCCCGTAAAACCAGCTTGTACCAGACTCACCAGAATTGCACTTGAACCCTGAACAGAGTGCGTGGGCCACATTGTTGTCCAGGAAATAGTGAGAAGAATGTCGCTTTACAGGCAAGAACGCCAGCAGAGGCATGCACATACGTACAATGGACGACGTACAGACTCTTTCCCTTGATCCTATACACACACGCACACACGCGCGCGCATGTGCACCCGTACGCGCACGTCCACACACGCACCCACAGCCGGCAGGACAATCATAATGTTGGTTGTGGCAGTAAACAGTGCAGTTGCAGGCAGATTTTTATTACGGCTTGCAACTGGCAATGCTCAGAGCGGACTTGAGCCTTGTAGGTGGAAGCCAGTAGCTGGCTCAGAACTTCTGGCGACCGCGCATAGTGCTGTTGCTTCCACATACAGGCTGTAGGTGTGGCCTACCGAACTCCTTGTCTCTTTCATGGCAATGTGTGCAAAAATGCATTCTTCGTACAGGCCGCGCACAAGTGAGCGCGCACAGCAAAGTACGCATCAGCTGAGAGACCAGCCATGACTCAAATTGCAAGGGCAGTTTACAGTCTAGCGCAAAGCACTTCAACGACACATGCAGCCTGACTGTGTTGAGCATGATCCAGCATGCCCCACGCAACCTGTGGTTGTATGGCTGGCATATGTGAGGAGGAGTGGCAAAGGCGAGCTTTATATCACTACCACTGCCTGAGGCGTGATGAGTAAGAGGAGGAGAGGCAGTCCTCGGCTTCAGCATGGATTAGCTGCTCGCCGTCAAACACGAAGTGCTGCAATGTGCTGAACAGCATAGGCTGCCTCAGCCGTGCCTGATCAAGGCTTGGCTACCACTGTCAGCGAGCTTGCAAGCTCGTCGGGTCATGCCCATCCGCTACTCGCATAAAGCACTCTTGCACACACAAACAAGACGAGATAGCCGCTGATATGATCAAACGGACTTGGGTAGCAG
Organism: Chlorokybus atmophyticus; assembly: GCA_009103225.1. Taxonomy (NCBI): domain Eukaryota; kingdom Viridiplantae; phylum Streptophyta; class Chlorokybophyceae; order Chlorokybales; family Chlorokybaceae; genus Chlorokybus; species Chlorokybus atmophyticus. Next base: position 17,951 of record RHPI01000277.1, on the reverse strand, counting down.
GCCCATGCTCAGCAGTGCACTATCCTTATACAAGAGGCTGCCAGTCAGTGGCGACAGCAAGCTCACGACGCACCTCAAAGGCATAAACAGACCACCACCGCCGCCGAGGCGACATCTCCTCCTTCCTTGCGGCACAGCGCCTGCCGTGTCCCACCCATCACCGACACGGAACAACGACAAGAACGGCGACAACAGCGATAGCGCCGCCACCGCTGCTCCACAACTAGACTGCTCCACAGCGTGGTAAGCCTAAAAGAAGAGCTACTGCTGCTGCCAACCTTGGACCTAAACATACCTTTTTAGCTGCACAGCCAGCCCACCACCGCCACTGCCTTTATTCTGCCTAGCTTCGCAAGTTATGGCTGTGCCAAATCCGCGCCAGTTGTGACCAAAATCGTTATCGAATTATTGCCAGTGAGGCAAGTCGCTGCCGACTTCGTCCTTACCGACGGGCCTACCGTACTGCAGCAGTAGTACGACACTACAGAGTACTGCTGCAGTGTGGAACTAATAGTGCTGCTGACGGGGCGCTAGGGTCGGTCCCCTACTTTATCAATAACATGATAATAACGTCCCACAAAATGGAATGTAACCCTACATGGAAGCTTGCGCTGCGGTGCAGTTTCGCGCCAGCCGTGTGCGTCTGGCTTGCCGCTTGTGTCCATTCGCGCACGGCTCGGGCCGCAACGATTATATGGGAGGCAAATGCCAGCGATGTGCATGCCACAAGCTGGGTGAGGCGCAGCGTGTGTGCAGCCAGCTTTCAATCGGTCTATTAGTTCATGCCGCGCTCGCTCTTGCGGTGAGTGGTGAGTCTTTGCTGCCATGCCATGCCTGCCAGGATGCCAGGACCCTAATCCTGCGTGTAGTGCTTGTGGCTGAGTAGTCAGTCAACAACAGCAAGTGGGAGGGAGTTGTCGCTTGCGTGCATTAGGGGCTGTGGGCCCTCCTTCAATGCTTGTGCCGGGTTACAAGGTCGCATCTCAACATGTCGCTTGCAAAGCGGGCAGGCGCGGCTACAAGCTGTTGGCAGCCATACACGGCCTATTAAGGGCAGCTCTACCTCTGCACAGAAGGTTGGTTTGCTAAGTTTGCCACAAAGCTGGTTTTCATGCGATAAGCATGCGCTTGGTAAATGCAGCAAGGATGCATGGCGCAACGCCACAGCAGTCTGCTGCGTTGTTGCTGTTATTTTTATGCAAGTGATAGCGCCATATCAAGTTGTTTGCAGCCTCAGATGCCACCGATGGGAGCTGAAAGCTGTTCTGAGCAATTGTACCCAACCCTCGGCGAGAAAGCAACTATCCATCGTTGACTGTGCATGGCTGCTTGCAAGGCTTTTACATCCTAGCAGTTTCTCAGCAGATCAATTGCTGAAGTTAAAATGCAAGCATGGCATAATGTTAGCAGGTAAGTACAATTGCATTCATATGCCTCACTGTCCACGCGCTCTGTGCATTGCATTCGCCTACACTGCTCTGGCCTTCACTGAACGTACATTGCAAATGTTCTGCTCTCCTTTGACCGAGCATGCAGAGGTTGCCGGTGCCGCCTGCTCGCTTTGCATTCTGCGAGTCATTTCCTAAGCAACTTCTCCGTACTCTCAGCACATCAATTGCTCGCTACCAGAATGCTGGCTGTATTGGAGATGGGATGCTTTTGCGCGCCGCAAACCAAGAGGCTGTCTACTCATTTGTTTCAGGATGTGTAACTCTCACATTTGACCGTACGGGATGCTAGCGTGTTGTTCCAAGATATCTAGGGTTGCCTGTGACCAGTTGTACAATCCATGGCCGACAATGTTGAAGGTTGTTGAAACATCAGTTGTACATTTGATTACACGTCAATTTGTCTAGCTATTGCTGCATTTTCAAAATGTAAACAAGCAACATGTGAGTTATTCTATCTATAGTGGTTGCCGTACCGTTGTAGTCCAACTTCTACAGCTGCATGAAACCTATCACTACGGGGTTGAAGTATGATGCACCGCTGCGTGAGTCAGCTGAGTACATCACACACAGCAGTATGTGCATGTCGAGTAGACACATTGCCGACCCCTGAAGAAACCATTATTGTAAGTGCTCACGTACATGTATGCGACTTCCTTTGGTTACAGATCGATATGCAGGGGCACCCTCAGTCACATGGACTCATTAACCGATTTGATGCAATTGAATGCATTTGACACCCACCACAGCTGCATCAAGGTGCTAGCTGATGCACAAGCCATCAAGCGTCAATATTCCGTAGCAGTTTAGGCAGTCCAATGGTTATAAGTGCGCATATCCAAGTGTTCAGCTTCCTTGGGGAAGGGGGCTGCACTCATTGCCGCCTCGGGTTGCACGGTGCGCCTGGACACATGACGGTTTGCTGCAAGTGAGCGCCTGCCGTTGGCTTCTGCATGTCCATCTGGTTGCTAACACAACTTGTTGCAGCAGCTACTTGCTATGCAGAGGGTCTTTGCTCATCGTACTGTGTGTCGTCATGACAAAATTGGTGATCACCTACTGCCAAATCGCACGCGCCCTGTGTACAGGATCGCACAATTTGCATGTGCAAGCATACAGCATCGCACACATTGTTAATGTATGGCACGAGCACAGCATGCGCTCCACTGCCAGAAAACACACTGCATTCCACATATGCAGCAAACCACCTTTGTGCACCCCAGCCCGATCACCATCAAGCACAAGTGTACCTGGCCAGCAGTGCAGAAGTCACTTGCGGTGCACTATAAGAGCATGTTGGTTGTACAGCCGACAGCGGGTGCGCCTGACACCGCTCTTACCAGCCTTCACCCCGCCACTCTGTGAACACAGTTCTGCAATACCAACCAATGCCAATTGTGTAGCAGTCGTTAGTGATTGCCAGTTGTGACCTGCCATCATGGAGGGTTGCTATGAGCTGTAGCACTGCGCACAGCGTGTGCACGTGTCTCCATGTGCGTGCGTCTACAATTTCGTGGGTGTGCGTGTGTGTGCGCATGTACCTGCACGGTTTCCGCGTGTGCACATGTCAACATGTCTAATGCAACTGCACGACATGCATACGCTCAGCACGCCTCATGTGCAACTGCGTCCTCATTTGGAACAGGGTGGGCTGCAGTCTTGACGCATGTCCGCCAAGTGACACGGTGCGCTCCTAACTCTCCGCAGCTGGGGTAGGTTGTCCAGCCCAAGTTGGCACATCCAGCAACCTGCCCAGCACGTTTCGGCATACATGTCAACCTGCTTCAGAGCACGACTTCATGAGTGTGTGACGACCACAGACCAATACAGCATTTACGGTCTTCAACTCAGCATGGTGAAGAAAGCAGGAAGTACGACTATACTGCACACTCACTAACATCAATATACATAGTCAGCTGGTGATACCACCTTTCACCAGGCATAATGCCTGGTGAAAGGTGGTGTCACCAGCTGACTACGTATATTACTGTTACCGTTCACAAGGCAGGACCCCTTGTGCATGGTAACTCTACAAGTCACACGGCTGCAAAACCGCCTTCTTTGCCAGCAAAGCAGTACTCACACAGAGTGCCACATATCGGGTTACAGGGTGTGAGTGAGACACAGACACGCACACGCACTGCAGATTGCTTGTAAAACAGAAGCATTAGTTCTGGCATTGCATGTGCGCACATACTGCATGCTCATATACTCGAACAATGCATGGTAGGAAACACAGACACACAACTCAACAATCTGGCATGTTGAACATGCCATGCACGTGGTGTGAGTACCCTATCATACCTCTGTGGCAGAAGATCAAAGGGTAGTGTGGCTGCAATGTTTGGGGGGCACTCTACGCTGCCATCAAACAGTACGCTTGGGCCTGCTGCTGCCGTCGCAACGCCATGGTGGTTAAGTACAGCTGCCACGCTGAAGCATAGTACCTGTTGTCATATTACAACTCCCACAAACGAGCACTTACTACGGCTGCTCACACCTCAAGCACTGCAAAGAAGTCCAAAACCCATCTTGACATAACGGGATGGATGGCATGCTTCCCCTGTTTGGCGAACATCCACCGCTTCCACTTGTTGCTCCGTGGGCCACTACCTGTGTGGCTCGCGGACACCCGCGAGTTCCATCAACAACAGGTGGCTGTCCATGAACCCTATGAATCTTCCTTTGGGTGACGGTATGCTTGTCCTCCTCAGAGCATGTCACGGTGAGTACTGTTAGAGCTCGTAGCTATGCTGTAGCTATACACTGCACGCACGCAGCGCATTCTCAGAAAACGCAGGAGGCTTTGGTGTGCGTGCGAGCATTCAACATGCCCTTGGATTACAACAAAATGCAGTCTTGCGCTGGTGGCTGGCGCACGATGCTGATGACTGCGCTGCCAGGCATGACACTATATTTTGAGCTGGCTCGCAAATAGGCGGCCCATAGATGCTCATACGGACGAGGTCTAGTCGAGCGACCAGCATGGTCCTGGGCACAACAACGATGACTACACCATTGCAAAACAGTCACGTCACACGCAGGCAACGCGTACAGTTAGCCTGTAGTATCATGGTTTGTACTAACATCCAAGAGTGAGTCATGGCAGAAGCCAAGCGTCACACATAGCATGTGCAATTCATGCTTTGGACACAACTCACCCCATGACATGGTCCCCTCCAAGTGCTTGCCGCAACTGTCAGGTGCAGCACCATCAAGTGTTACTTGTCCATGCCCAGTCACACATGACGGGGGCCACCGCATGGTGTTCAGCCAGCGTACCACGCGCAAACAACACAACGATTTATAAGATATGGATACGCAGACCACACAGCTGCATGTGCGACGCAATATGTATGGGAGTGAGTGTGCAAGTGTGACAACAAGAGTGAGTAAGACTTCAAACGAGGACGCAAATGTGTGTGTGTGCGTGTGTAATACACAGGGAGCATGTGTGCGTGCAGCCTCCCTGCAATCCTTGAAGGTTTAGTGCAAGCGCGGCATGTCGCACAGAGCACACAACTCGTTACCAGTTGTTACCAACACAACCAGCATACGGGCATTCTAATGCTGTCTCGTATGCACGCCTACCCGCATCATACCAGCACGCGTATCCGTTGTCACTCGACCATATGGCGCACACCTTGCTCCGCAGGATCCGTGCGTGTAACATGAAATTGGCCTCTTCTCCGCCGTGCATCTCCTCCCTGGTCGTGTGCCCTGAGATCATCAACTTAATTTTTGTGAGAATAGCAAGTAAGCAGAAGTTGCATTATGCACTGCACTGGCTGACATCACGCGGTCTTGGCGTTTGTTAAACAGCTGTGACAGGCAATGCTGACGCAACACCAAAAAAAGACATCAAGTGCACAACAGCACTACTCTTGTTGCAGCTTCCCATCTTCGCCGGTGCTAAGTTCGCTCGTTGTCACGCAATCGCTCTGCCCAGGGACCAACTTCATTCACTACACCGCTTCATTGCAGTGCATGCACATCAAGAAGCCATGCGTGCTTATGAGTCTCTTTGACTAATAATCTTTGCACAGATAACCGTTGCTGGGTGGTGCAAGACAGCATCACAGTACGCAAAAGCTAGAAGAGTTGACTTAGCAATGCATTCATGCACCAACTAACTGGACACAGAGCTCCCCCGCCCTCTCTCACATGCACGCGCACGCACGGTTGTCACATACTGAACTCCATGCTGGACTCCGAAACACTGCTAGTACGACGTACGACGGCACCATTGCACAGAGATGACAGCTTTCTATGGGTCACCTGTTGTCTTCGCATCCCCGTTGTAGTGTCAAGCTGAGCACACTTGGCGATGTGGTCTGCGCCAACCAACACACGTCATTGTCTATAGCGATTGGCTCGAGGCCACCAGTGCACAGTGCGAATGCCACTATGCCACTGGCAAGACTTGAAAACACCCTGGCGCAGACAGCACAGAATGCAACACAGACAGAGGGTATGCGCTGATGGACATGAAGGCATTGAGGATGCTTTTCACGTGTCATGGGGTTGTAAGATGTGAACGCGGCAGCCTCGCACGCTTTCATCGCGCGCATGTATAGTCACTGCAACACACATCCTGTGCTCACAGGCATACTTGCTGACATGACTTGCAAGTGTGCACTGACCTCAGCTCGTGGAGGTATCTCGCACCCAGACCCTCTGAAGTCTTTCGCAAGCTGGCGGTTTTTCGCAATCCTCTGTATGTAAAACAAGAGGGGCAATTCCGAACATGTTGGCAGGTATAACGGATTCTGTCTGCAGCAGGGCAACACAGCTGACAATCTACAAGCAGCATGTTGAGTGAACGGAACTATAAGGTAGTGTTCCCACAGTCTTGTCGTGAGCCAGCCTCAACTGGTGGCACTCTTGTCCGATCAGGCGCAGCCTGTTGAAGTTGCTGTTGATTAGGCAGTCAGCAAGAAAGCCATCGACACATAACTGAAACAGTACTGTCACTGCGGAGGACATGCTCTGTTGTTCACGAAGAGTGTTGTGAGTCTTTCGCGAGGCTTCAAACTCCAACACGCATAAGCCCCGTGCACGTCTTTCGATTTTGCAAGTTCATAGCTGGCCAGGCAATGCTGGCAAGATGCGCAACATGATCTGGTTGGGGTGCCCACGGCCAGCTCTCACCAAACCATCTGTGACACTGTGTCTGCAATGCACCTAGCAGTGCTGACGTTCTTGACCGTGCGTGCACATGTCAGTGTTCCACAGCCTTCACATGATGACCCTCACATGCTGCATCATCTCCAGGCGCCATAAGCGTCTCCAGGCAGGAGATAAAGAGCAACTGTCATGCCAATGAAATAAGTCGTTGCAATGACCAATGACATTACTGTGGTAACCCGGTAAGCATGGTGTCATCCATTCCCGCGAGTGGTATTATATGCGAGTGGTCAACAACAGTGTTGGTCCATTGGTCTGGCACTTCTGACCAGCTGCAATTCATTGGCCAACTTGGCTGCAGACGTAGAGGGCCTCCTTGCCAAAACTTGTGCAGGACTGCGAAGCGCATTGCACTTCACACGGACACTGACTAGAGAGTTTTCACTGTCCTGGAAAGCAGTGAAAAGAAACCTGCCTTGGGGCAGAGAACACAAGCACACGCACACGCATGTACATCCACACGCGCACACACAGTCAGCAGGAAGGTCATTGTTCAAGAGGGCAGCAGCAAACAGTGCAGTTGTACGCAGAATTTTCTCACAGCGGCTCGCAACTGGCAATGCAAATCGGACTCGACCATTGTCAGTGGAAGCCAGTAGCTGTCTCAGAATCTGGTGACAGCGCACAGTCCTGCGTGCTGTTGCCTCTACAACAGCACGAAGCACGAAACTCTCTCTGCAGTAGGTGGCATATCAAACACCGTATGCATGCCTGCTCCTGACGTACATCACGCATGATTAAGGGCGCACAACAATGAGCATGCACTGAAAGGCCAGCAGCACTAATTGACACATGCAGCCTGATTGTCTTCAAGTTAAGCATATGTCAGCCATCATGGTGCCATCATGATGCTCCATGCAGCTGCTATGATCAACAAGGAGTGGCAAAAGCTAGGCGAGCCCTGTCAAATCACATCACCTGAGGAATGATGAGTGTGTGGAAAGTGGTCCTTAGCTGCTTGCCATCCAACACGTACCAATCGTATGCCACGCATGGATGCCTCTGGCAGCTTCAAAGCCTTGTTGGGGGGACATGCCCATCCGTCACCTGAAGCAGTTTACGCACACTAACAACGGGATGGCACCAACCCCCAAACGGGCTTGGTAGCAAGCCAGTGCACAGTCCTTACGCAGACTGCCAGTCAGTGAGACCGCGACAGCAAGCTCTCGTTTGACGCACCTCCCACGCATGAAACACACCACACCACACCACCACCCCGCCGCCGCCGGCGGGCACAACTATCACCATCGCCGGTGCCGCATCTCAATATGCCCTACTCAACGGAACGCCAATTGTCCCCAGCCGTCACCGACACCGACACCGACATCGCCGCCCATCACCACACTGCAACCGCCGCTGAGCTTTGGTGCTGTGGCTCACAGCCTGTGGGGCATATATCGGCTGCGCACCGAATCGCACCGTAAGCCCTGTTGTAGGCCTAGCAGCAGTACACACTATAAAGCCTAGCCAGCACGCTTTCTAGCTGCACAGCCTACTGCCCGTTTGCCTAGCTGCGTAAGTTATGGCTGTGCTACATCCGCGCGTGCAGCGGGCCATTACGCCCTATCAATCATAAATACATGATCGGCTTGTCACTTCATCATGAAGAGGGCAAGTCGCTGCGAGTGCTTGGAGCGCAGTTTTCGCTCCTAAAACAGAATGGCGTCCCCAAGGGGAGTCTGCCGCAAAGCTGGCGGGCAAACGTGCCGGCCGTGTGCATGCCACGAGCTGAGTGTGGAGCAGCTTCAGCTCGTCGATTCTGTTTGCGTGCGGAACACAGGTGCGCACACGCAAGTCTCGTGCCATGCACGTGGTTTTTGAATTATGTGTTACCCGATGTCCATACTTTAAGGGCATTGCATGAGGTTCAAGGGTGATGTGTGATGGTAATCTTTCAGAGGCGGTCTATGTCGCTTTTAGGCCCTTGGTCTTCAACAATCTGATTGCAATATGCAACATTGCTGACATTACTTGAAGAGGCAAGCTCTTTAAAGTGTTGCATATTAACCGGTTTCAGGTGTAAACTTGTATACGGTATCTTGATGTAACAATACGGATCTTAATAACTCTACATACTCATCTAAAACTACGGCATGCGATCATAGAGTTGTGAGCCACTACCACACACTCAACTTAGACCAATTTGGTAATTGCTGGTGATATATACCCGTAAAACTTTGTTGTAATGGTATGCTCAGCCACGATCATCGTGTAACAAGGCCGATCTTCCTTAGAGTACGTTGTGGTGCAAACGGTTACATTTCATCTAGCATAGCTATGCTATGCTATGCTACATGCATGAGGCTATAAAATGAATTGACATTCGCACATAGCTTAGCAACTCAGTTTAAAGCTTACATTTATATTGCAGTGCGACCCACGCGCGCTGAAGTAAACAACACTTGTCAGTTCATGATATAGTTAATTCATTAGATTCGAAATCAATGGTAGCGTGTACTAACAGAGTGTAAACATTGGTGTGTACAAAAGAAAATGCCACACATAGCATACATCACATAGCATAGATGGCAATGGCATGCTACCAAACAATGTCACACGTAGCATACATGACATGCGTGGTAATCACATGGCACACGGCACAGCTCCGTTAATAGGGCATTGCTGGGCTAGCTTACCACTTCTCACACTAGAATATCTCTACATCTGCAACCACCAATGCCTCCTCCCCGCCAGGGCGTGCATATAAGCAAGCGTAGTCATAATAACCACTTGTACGACACTCGTGTGTACTACTATTGAGGTGCGAGTCAGGCAAAGGATGAGCATCATGTAGCATGTGTCATTTGCTGCTACTCACCCCATGACACTGTCCATCAAGCCGCTTGTGGCACTCGCCGCACCTGTCAGGCGTAGCGCTCATGACGCCTCATGCAAGCTAAAAACAAACAAGTGTCGCTTCCATCAAATACAATGACTGGACAAAGAGTGCCCCCCCCC
>RHPI01002738.1:27220-40420 GCA_009103225.1 Chlorokybus atmophyticus | reverse complement strand
TTGTTGTTGTTGTTGTTATAGTAGTTATAATTGCTGCTGGTGCTTAGCCTAGCTTAGCCTAGTTTTGCTTGCCTTGCCCTGCCCTGCCTAGGCAGGCTTGTTAGCTTGCGTGAAGGGGAGGCGGCCACTTAGGCAGCCCCTCCCAAGCATTGCATGCCCAGCACATCACTTGTAATCACATTATTATGATAACATACTGTGCTTGTGCTTGTGTTGTGACTTGCCACCACGTGGATCCGTGGTGGTGTAAAGGGTGTGATATAGTTTTCACAAAACCAACCCTTGTGAGGCTGTCCGGTGGCAACATCGGCTGCCGTTACCGCCAGTCAGTGAGGCCGCCAGAGTCACTCTGTGCGGCCGATATCAAACTCACAACTCACAATTCGTTGATATCAGCCCGTAGGGTTGATTCAACGAGATTTTGGCACACAGTGTGTCAATTACAATTGTGGGTTGAGCTGAGTTGTACAAAGTGCAAAGTTTGACAAGTTGTAACTTGTGAACCGCCGCGTGGATTCGCGTGCGGTTTGTTTCAACTTGAGTGTCTAGTTGAAAGGTGTGTGGAGAGCTCTTGTTTGAGCTGAATACTCCACGTTAAGCACTTGAAATTTGACAAGACAAAATCTATAGATTTTGACACTTTTGTAGTGCACAACTTGGGTGTTTTGTGCACTTGCACACTTCTATTATTGACGGCTTGTATTCTTGGGCAGATGTCTGACCAAGGAGGGGATGATGTGGAGAAGTCCACATCATATGAGTCATTGAGTGAAGAGGAAGTGAACTACTTTGATACGAGTGAAAGCTATAAGCTTACTGACAGTGAGAACGAAGGAGCTAAGCAAGACAGCGAAGCTTCTCCCAACCAGTCTTCTAAGAGTGCACCAGTGGACAATCATAGTGCACCAGCTGCAGTGGACACTCGCAGTGTCATTGGCGGGGCCATTGAGAAGTATGCAGAAGAGCGTAAAGCTCTGCTTGCTGCCCACCCTCGGCTTTGTTAGGAAACGTGGGAAGCATGGGCGTAGACGGTTCGTGATGGCTATGAGACAGACTTTGCCACACTCCCTCGTGCAAGCAAGGAGATGGTGATCCGCATGCTCGAACATGAGCTGACGAACAACATCGCGCCACTCGTGCGAGGTGATCCAAAGGTGGCAGCTATCATGGCCGTATATGATAAGCCGCTCCCTTACCAAGGAAAGTGAATGGCGTTCGAGGCTTTGGCCAACTTGGGAGTGGAAACCTCGCAGCGTTGCAAGGATGTGTTCTTGTACTTGGGACCTAACTTGAAAGACAAGTTGACTGGCCGAGTACAGTTGACGGCACCCCTCGATGCCATGCGGGCTGAGTTGGTGGCGCTGCGCCAACAGGTGGCAGGTGCTACTTCGGCAGCTGGGGCATCAGCAGGTCTGCCGGTGACAGCTCTGAACAAGCCTGAGAAGTTCAAGCCTAACGGCAGCGTCAGCATTCATGACTGGGTGGTCATTGTCGAGCACTACTTGACGGCACTCAAGCGCCCGGTTATTGAGCACATTGCTGTTGCTGAGTTGCTCATGCCATCCGATGCTCTCGCCAAATGGGCGAGGCAGACAGAAGGTGGTGCTGCCAAGACAGTGGAGGCACTTTTTCAGTTCCTGATGGAACGCTATGGTGGCATGGACCCGGCTACTCAGGCTCGCAACAAGCTCAGCAAGTTGCGCCAGAATGGTCGGGCGGCCTCAACCTATCTGCAGGAGTTTCAGGCATTGGTGGGTCGTGCGAACAGCGGCCTCATGCCCATGGACAAGGCCGAGCAGTTTGAGTTGTACAAGCGCGGCTTGGATGCGCGTGTGCGTGATCAGCTGCAGTACAACACGGCAACGGGACTTCCTTGGGTTCCAGAGGACTTGGCCAAGCTGCAGAAGCTAAGCGTGTACCTGTACAATGATGACACGACGGTGCAAGACAAGTCACATGTGGCAATTTCGGCCAAGCCGCTGGGGGTGGGAGGAGAGCGTTTCTCTCATCCGAGTGCACATCTGGCAAAGAAGGCGAAGACATTTGGTGCTTCTACCAGTGGCGTACCTGCTGGTGGTAGCATGCCTGCTGCCGCTCGCACCTGTTACATCTATCATCAGCCTGGCCACATCGCAAAGAACTGCCCAACCAAGGGGAAGGGCAAGGCCAAGAAGGTTGAATAGGAGTACGCCGTGACTGATGTAGGAGTGGTTGATAACCAGTTGCTTGTACTAGTGGCAAACTGGTTTGATGAGATGTCCCAAGTGCATGTAATGACGCATGCATGGCAAGCACATAACAAATTGCCACTTTTTGATGTTGAAAAGGTGGAAGAGAATGCTTGTGTGTTGGTACATGTGGAGTTTAACATGCTTACCGATGTGTTGCACACTTTGACCAAGTTGCAAAGTAAGCACAGAACCTTAAGTGTGGTAGTGATGGTGCCTAAATATCATGGCCCATGGTTAAAACACACTCGAGGGGGAACTGTGTTTAAGCAATTTAGCAAGCGTGAAACAGGGACAGTGCGATTGTCAGCAAACTTACTCAACCCTCGCATTAGTCACGGACTCTTGGCTACATTTCAAGGACGGGTAGTACCTCTGTTGTGGACATTCAGTGGCACAATGCAAGGGGTAAATAGTTCGTTCTGGATTGACACTGGTGCAACACACAATTTCGTTGAGGAACAATGGGTTGTGCGCAACAAGATAGCGTGTAAACCCTCTGCATTTTCAGCTGCCGGTGCGGGGGGTGCGTTGCCAATGAAAGGGAACATAAAAATGAAAATAAAGATTGGTAATTATTATGCCACTCTTACTTTCATAGTGGTACCCATCGACATATCAGGTGTTGATATGGTATTAGGACAGGAATGGCAGGAGAACAACAAAATGACATTGGATACTGGGGCACGCTTGTGCACAGTAAAGAAAGGTCGTAAGCGTGTAACATTGTCTGTGAAAGGGTCACATAGCTTGGACCGCAAACAGCCCGACCCAGCGCTACTCACTGCACTGCAAGTGAAACGTGCGTTGCGCAAAAACACACCGGCTTTTCTGGTACACTTGACGTCGTCGGAAGACTTTGTGCCGGGAAATACAGAAGGTGTTGCAGACATCATTGAGAAATATCAAAATGTGTTCTCAGATGAGTTGCCAGGCTTACCTCCTGATCGAGGTGTCGGACACACAATACCACTTATTCCTGATAGTGAGCCTCCGTTTCGGCCTATATAGAGGCTGAGCCCCCGAGAGAGGGGGGAAATGGAAACTTAAATCAAAGAGTTATTGGAAAAGGGATTGATTGAACCGAGTTCTTCACCCTTTGGCGCGTCCATCTTGTTTGTGATGAAAAAGAATGGAAAGCTGCGCATGTGTGTGGATTACCGTGCTTTGAACAAGATCACGGTACAGAATCGATACCCGTTGCCCCGGATTGATAATGTGTTTGATAAACTGTCGGGAAATGCGTACTTTAGTATGTTGGACTTGACAAGTGGGTATCATCAAATCCGGATTCATCCTTCTGATGTTTACAAGACAGCATTCAGAACACCTTCGGGCCATTATCAATACAAAGTGTTACCTTTCGGATTGACTAATGCGCCCGCAGTGTTTCAGAAGGAAATGAATAAGATTTTTGGTGGCATACTTGGCAAGTATGTTATGATTTACTTGGATAACATCATTGTCTTTAGTAAAACCAAGGAAGAGCATAAGCAGCACTTGGAAGCGGTGTTCGCCTTGCTGCGTACACATCGCTTGTTTGCCAACTTGTCAAAGTGTAACTTTTGCAAGACAGAGTTGCCATTCTTAGGGCATATTGTGAGTGGTGCGGGTGTCAAACCTGACCCTCGCAAAGTGCAAGTGGTAACAGATTGGCCTCAACCTAAGAATATCCATCAATTGCGATCATTCTTGGGGTTGGCAAACTACTTTCACAAGTTTATAATGGGGTACTCTACAGTTGTGGTGCCTTTTACAAAACTATTGCGAAAGGATGCCCCATTCTCTTGGATTGCAGCACAAGAAGCTGCTATGCAACAAGTGAAGCTGGCTTTGACTTCAGCACCAGTATTGGCATTGCCAAATTGGGATAAACACTTCACTGTGATTAGCGATGCCTCCACCTTTGGGTGTGGTGCAGTATTGCTACAGGACGGCCGACCATGTGCTTATGAGAATAGGAAATTTATTTCAGCAGAGGTGAACTACACTACCACTGAGCAGGAATTGCTTGGTATAGTGCATGCTCTTGAAACAGGGCGATGTTACTTGGAGGGAGTTCAGTTCACAGTGGTGACTGATCACAACCCGTTGGTATACTTCTCAACACAGCTAAACTTGTCGCGTAGGCAGGGTCGCTGGAATGAGTTCTTGTCGCGATTTACCTTTGAATGGGTATACCGGCCGGGCAGGACCAACGTGGCAAATCCTCTGAGTCACTGTCCGTCATTGTTGGCAGTGATGCGTGCGCAGTTGCTTGCAACGCAGGGTTCATTGCCTCCTGATGATGAGTTTGTGCAAGCTGTTTTACAGGGGTATGCATTAGACCCATGGTTCTCTGTACAACAGAATGTACAACAGCTTGACAAAAGAGACAACTTGTAATATGTGGGCGCCAACTTGGTGATACCTGACCATGCTGGGTTGCGCATAAAATGCATAGCTGAAGTACACGATCCACCGTATGCTGGGCACTTTGGCGGTCGCAAGACTACTAAGGCAGCGCAACAGTTGTACTGGTGGTCATCGTTGCCTGTTAACGTGAAGCATTATGTTGACACGTGTGACAAATGTCAGCGTGACAAGCCGTTACGTCAGAAACCCGCTGGGTTGCTGCGACCTTTGCCTGTTCTTGATGGCAAGTGGGAAAGTGTGAGTATGGACCTAATTACTGAGCTCCCGGAGACAGCATTAGGGCACACTGCGGTTGCAGTTTTTGTGGATCGTTTAACAAAAATGGTTCACATTGTCCCTTGCCGCACGGAAATAGGCTCCCGTGAATTAGCGATGTTTTTTGTCGCCTCTGTGTTTAAGTTACATGGCTTGCCTCGTAACTTCGTGTCTGATCGCGATGCGCGATTTGTAGCTCAATTCTGGAAGTCGCTATGCAGCTTCTTACATATTGAGCAGAACATGAGCACAGCTTACCATCCAAAAACGGATGGTCAGACAGAGCGCGCCAATCAAGTGATTGAGGAAATCATCCGGCATTATGTGAGTCCGAACCAATCTGAGTGGGATGTTTATCTCCCAATGGCTGAGTTCGCGATTAACAATGCATGGCAAGAGAGTGTGCAGGAAACTCCGTTTTTCTTGATTTATGGAGTGCATCCACTGAGTCCTGCAAACATTAAATTGCCCGCTACCGATATAATTCGCGTACCTGCAGCGCGCGAGATGGCTTCGGCCATGCAGGATAGGTTAGCGTTGGCAAAGGACTGTTTGCGCGCAGCGCAAGACAGACAAAAAGCCCATGCTGATGCGCATCGTAGAGAGGCCAACTACGATGTGGGCTGTTCGGTGCTTCTTAGCACAAAAAACATATCCATCAAGGGAGTGGGTACCCGCAAATTTTTCCCTCGCTGGATAGGCCCGTTTAAAGTGATTGATCGGGTCGGCACTCACGCGTATCGTTTGGACTTGCCAAAGTCGATACGTATTCACAATGTGTTTCATGTGAGTGTACTGAAACCGTACCGTTGTGACGGTCGGGTTCAACCTCCTCCACCCCCGTTGCAGTGGATGGCGACGATACCTATGAGGTGGAAGCAATCCTGAGTCATCGTAAGCCTCGACGCGGACGCGCGCCGTCTTACTCGGTAAAATGGAAAGGGTATGGTGTTGAGCACAAAATATGGGAGCCCGAAAGGAATCTTACCAACTGCCAGGAAATTCTTCGGGGGTACTAGAGTAATGTGTCCACACGCAGACGGTAAAAAGGTGCTGGCAGACATTGTTACCGCTTCGGCCCTGATTCTCTTACTACTTTCGTTTCTTTACTCGTGGTGGGGCTTTGCTAACCCTTCAAAGAGGACATTGAAACCAAAGTGGGGGGGGATGTAACGGTGTGCTACCTCCATAGAGGTTCCCCACCCTTATTTAGGATTAAATAAGGGTCCCAACGGGATTATACAGCCTATTAAGCCATATTAGGGCCGTTAACTTATGCTAAGGCCCTAATGTAGTGTTACTTGTCTGTAACACTGATATCGACATGAGACATGAGTCTCATGTCGATAACAGCCGCATGGCGGCGCTGCTAACGCAACGACCGCCATAGCTAGGGGATCTTCTGCTTCGGCAGTCCCCCCTGGCGGCGGCGGCGTGGGCGTGGCGGCTGGTAGTGGTGTTGGGGTAGGGGATGAAAGGGAGGAGGGAGGCACCCCTCTCTTACAGTGCCCCTTGGTGTGTACATACAGCAGGCAAAGGTGGAGGCCCTGGCAGCTATCCCTGCTCCAACGGACCTTACGCGCCTGCGCGCCTTCCGGGGCCTTGCCAACTACTATTGCCGGATCGTGAAGGATTTTGCAAAGATCGCGCGGCCCCTCAACGAGCTCCTAGGTGAAGGAAGTGGAGTTTGCGTGGAATGAGCCACAGCAGCAGGCTTTTTAGGAGCTAAAGAGCAGGCTTACCACAGCTCCCATCCTTCAACGCCCTGACTACACCAAGCTCTTCATCCTCCACACCAACTGGAGCAAGCTCGGGATGGGGGCTGTGCTGGTGCAATACGATGAGAATAAGAAGGAGCAAATGGTGTCATACGCCAGCCGAAGCAACAACAGCGCCGAGGCCAACTACAGCAGCTACGAGAGGGAGTGCCTCGCTGCAGTGTGGGCTATCTCCTTCTTCCGACCTTTCCCCTTTGGTCGACAATTTTAGCTAATCACCGATTATCAACCACTCAAGTGGTTGATGATCAACCAACATCTGACAGGAAAACTTGCTCGCTGGGCCCTGCTGTTGCAGGAGTATGACTTTGAGATCGACCACCGCGCCGGCCTTACCAACCAAGACGTCGATGGCCTCAGTCGTAACCCTCACGTCAGCACCAACGATGCAACCGGAGCTCGGCATGAGCTCAACCCTGCAGCGGCGGCTCTTACCGTGGCAGCCATGTTTGCTGCTGCCGCATTACGCTCAGGGCGCAAGACCAACACCACTGCCACATCAACGGCGGAGAAGATTCCTGCCCTTGAGTTTACCGGCCCCACAGTGACCACACCCTTAGGGATGCCCACGCGGTTGACATTGAAGACAATGACACCGAGATGGCACCCACCGACACCAGGCAGGATATATGGCTGAACAAGCCATCACTTTCCTTCGTTTAAAGTGGCCAGCTTCCCTCCGGCATGAGTGCACGAGAGAGAGATTGTGTCAATCAACGCGCCCACCACTATCGGTGGGCAGACGACAAGCTGTATCGCCGTTTCCATGATGAAAATAAAAAAGTGCCGACACCAGCCACATGTGAGGGCATCATCACTATCCTCCACACTGAGCTTGGACACTTCGGTGTCAAACATACCGTCAGGCTGACAAGGGTGCAATATTGGTGGTTTGGGTTGTCCAAGCAGGTGCAGGGGTTCGTCAGTCACTGCCAACAGTGTGACATGGGCGCCAGCCTCAACACACGCAGCGCCACCTCGCACCCACTCCCCATCTCCGGTCTATTCTATCGTTGAGGACTCGACATCTTGGGAGACTTGGCACCCTCGGCACGTGGCAACCGTTACATCCTGGTCATAATCGAGCACTTCTCCAAATGGGTGGAGCTGGTGCCATTACCCGACAAGAGCAGCAGGGGGGTGTCTCAAGCCTTCCTTTCCCATGCCCTCAGCAGGTTCGGCAGCTGCGCTAAGGTTATCACCGACCAAGGGATTGAGTTCGGAGGGGAGTTCGGCACCCTTCTGGACCGATGCTACATCAATCATCGCCGTACTTCGTGTGACCATCCCCAAGCCAATTGTCTCGCCAAGCGTACAGTGCAGACTATTAGGAAGGCCCTCCGCAAGTACGTGCTGGAGTATGAGAAGAACACCTGGAACGACCACCTTCTGTGGGTGGCCCATGGATACCGATTGGCAAAGCAGGCGGCTCTGCGCAAGTACAACCCATACTACATGCTGTTCGGTTGTCCGCCATTGCTTCCCTTTCGTGCACAGCAGGAAGTAGATCGTGTGGTGATCAACCTCGACGATCCCGACTGGATGCACCACGACACTACCACACGCGCCGCGCTGTTCAAGCGCACCGTCCCTATGGCCTTCAACAACCTGCGCGTCGCGCAGCACCGCGACACTCTGTGCTACGAGCGCGTGCGCAGCGGCTTCTACAAGGAGCGCCAATGGCGATTTCAAGCAGGGGACTTTGCCTACCGCATGGCAGCCATCAAGGACACGCTCGATACCTCCGTGGGCCGCACCGTCTACAAGGTATTCAAGGTGTACCCCACAGGGGTGCTGGACCTCCTCGGTGAAAATGGAGAGAGGTTGAAAGACAACATGGTGAACTGCGCGCCATGTCACCTCCCTTACGTAGATGGCTTTGCGCGCATCCAGCACCCTCGCCCCGCCCGCAGCACACGCTGTGAACGCTGCGGCAGCGCCAACGACGACGCACTCATGATGCTCTGCGATGGCTGTAACAAGGGCCTGCATTGCTATTGTCTGGAGCCCCCATTGGACGCAATACCCATGGAGGAGTATTGGTGCGACGATTGCCGCGCCAACGGCCCCCCCCCCACTTGCGATAGCAGCTGAGCCCTGGAGCTAGAACCTCCTCAGAAGCTTAGGGGGGGTGGCTTGTTGACTGTGTGTCATACAGCACAGCATGTACACTATGGAGGACACCGACTCCACATGTCCGTGTTATTGAGCACCAGCGGAGCAGTTCCACCAAGCACTTGTCGCCATAAGAGCGGGGTTATCTTTTGCTCTTGCTACACGTTACAGCATGTTGCAGTAGTATGGCTAACAATCATGTCTTTCCCTACAGCTGTCCAAGACAGCGTGGCCCTCGACTCTCCTCGACCCGACAATTTTGCACTTGGAGCTGCACACGCATGTAACTACATGCATGCACACTCTTTCAATATTTTACAATGATTATCGTTAAACGGTGCATGGATAATAGAGGCAAACTTCTTAAGACTGCGAGTCTCATCCATAGAAAGATTCGACTCATCTCAACATCATGCCAGCGTCTTGCAACAGCAAATTGATAAAGCAAGTAGTGCAGCCACACCCAATTGTAAACGCCAATGCAAGCAACTCACCGTGAAGTATTTGCCAATTGCCATTGCCATTGCCATTTTACGAGATAAGCTTGAACAGTTGATATTCCATGACTTTTATTTGTTACATCTTATATGTATCATATTTTATAACTTAGCTTGAAGCGCATATCCGTGAGTAATGCATAAATTTGGCCGTTACTGACCATTTTACGCTAACATTTATGCCGTTAACCGACTTTCAATAAGTTCAATTTGATGTACATTTATGCTCTGATTTGTATGTGAAAGTCTTAAACCTTAATAAGGTCCCCTCTTAAAGGTAGGATGGTAACTGTACTAAAAAAGTACTTGTACTTATTCTAATGCCGAAAATCGACTTTTTGGGGCCGTGAAATATCTTCATAACCAAGTCGCACTACGGGGCATTCTTTATGTTATGCTGTAGCCAATTTGGAAAGCACGCCGGTAAATAACTTTCGTGAAGTTTGGTTACTTGTGCTTAAATATATGAATTTTGCATGTAGCTAGTTTTGTGTGTGCATTTCGCCGGTAGATTCTAGCCCTAAAAGTTGTGAGTCTCACGCGCGGTTTGCCCGCGAAATTGGCGGAACTCACAAGTTTTGGAGGCCGACTGGCGCACGTTTCCTACCGCAGCGTGGCGCAAGCAATGATTAATATAGTTTAATCACTGACTATTTAACCGCATCCTTTGTTTTCCCTGTTATTTAACCACATCTACCCAAAAGCGGCGTAATTCATTTCGGTTTCAATCGCCCGCAATAACGCGCCTAAAATAGGGGTTGAATGTACTTCTTAAGTACATTTAGCTCCCATCCTGATGTTAAACGCATTTATCATCGCTGGTAATAATCGAATAGTGCAACATTCGGCTTAAGCTGGCCTGGCTCAACGCACTTATCACTGTCAGCTTATGCTCGAAAAACGTTAACGGCACATCTTCCACGACGCCGACTATGGGGCTGCGTGCAAGTTTTGATACTGATCATTTCAATGACAAGGGTTGGGTATTGTCTGCTTATGGCATACGTGGTAGAGGAAGACAGCTCCTCTACACCCTGCATGACCAATGTGCCGAGATATCTAACATAATTAATAATTTATACTCTGACGTTGTATTAACTTTGTCGTGTGTGATGTTTACGTGTTTGACGTGGGTCCCCTTTAGCTGACCATCACATGTCAGATTTAGAGATGCGGTTGATGTACAATCCCTTTTGTTTTAAAACCATCAGGGCCGCATGGTGAGGCCCTCTACAGGCCAAGCCCTCGAAGATCAACTTTGAATTCGATGACTAATTATCGAATTTAATCTTTAAGTATTCAAGTTATCGTCGGCCACTTTAAAGATCTAGCTGCTGTTTAATCCATCTGATGCACAAGTACAAGCGAATATGCAAATTCACTTGCAGCAGTCATAATGTCCGGCTCCATTTTTGTGCGAACATGTAAGGGAAGGGGGTGCTACCTGCCCCAACACCACCCCCAGCTGCGCCGTCCTCACCGCCGTCAGGGGCAACTGCCGCAGCTAAAGATTCCCTGGCTATGGCGGCGGCTGCGTTAGCAGTGCCGTCATACAGCTGATATCCACATGAGACTCATGTCTCATGTCGATATCAGTGTTACAGATAAGTTACATTACATTAGGGCCTTAACACTAAGTTCTCAACGGCCCTAATCCGGCTTGATTGGCTGTATATACCAGTTGGGACCCTTATTTGATCTAAGTAAGGGCCGGGAACCTCTATAGAGGTAGCACTCCGTTACATTCCCCCCCACTTAGGTTTCAGTGTCTTCATCGAAGGGTTAGCAAAGCCCCACCATGAGCAATGAGAACCAAAGTAGTAAGTGAACTAGGGCCGAAGCGGTAAAGATGTCTGCCAGCACCCTTTTACCGTCCGCGTGTGGACACAGCACTTCAGTACCCCCAAAAAATCTCTTAGCTGTTGGTAAAATTCCTTTCGGGCTCCCACGTGTTGTGCTCGACACCATACCCTTTCCATTTCACCCAGTAAGACGGCGCGCCTCCGCATCGAGGCTTACGGTGATTCAAGATTGCTTCCACCTCATATGTGAAAGTTTCGTCGCCATCCACTGCAACGAGGGGTGGAGGAGGTTGAACCCGACCGTCAGAACGATACGGTTTCAATACACTCACATAAAACACATTATTAATGCGTATCGATTTGGCAAGTCTAACCGATACGCGTAAGTGCCGACCCAATCAATCACTTGAAAGGGCCTATTCAGCGAGGAAAAACTTGCGAGTACCCACTCCTCCAATGGATATTTTTTTGATACTGAGAAGCACCAAACAGCCCACATCGTAGCTGGCCTCTCTACGATGCGCATCAGCTTGGGCTTTTTACTATCCAACGCTGCGCGCAGACAGTCCTTTGCCAATGCTAACATGTCCTGCGTGGCCGAAGCCATCTCGCATGCAGCAGGTACGCAAGTTATGTATGTCGGTAGCGGGCAACTTGTTTGCAGGACTCAACGGATGCACTCCGTAATTCAACAAAAACGGAGTTTCCTGCACACTCTCATGTCATACATTATTGATTGCGAACTTAGCCATCGGGAGATAAATATCCCCATCACTTCAATTCGCACTCACATAGTGCTGAATGGTTTCCTCAATAACTTGATGAAAGCGTTTTGTCTGACCATCCGTCTGCAGATGGTAAGCTCACATTTTGTTGAAAATGTAAGAAGCTGCATGACGACCTTTGGATTGTGGATCGCGATCGAACACAAAGTTGCGAGGCAAGCCATGCATATTTAACACAGACACGACAAAATCCATCTCCATCTCACGGGAGCCTATCTTCGTGCGACAAGGGACAATGTGAACCATTTTTGTTGAACGGTCCACAAAAACTGCAACCACAGTGTGACCTTTTGCTATCTCTAGGAGCTCAGTAATAAAGCCCATACTCACACTTTCCCATTTGCCATCAG
The DNA here is from genome assembly GCA_009103225.1 of Chlorokybus atmophyticus. NCBI lineage: Eukaryota > Viridiplantae > Streptophyta > Chlorokybophyceae > Chlorokybales > Chlorokybaceae > Chlorokybus > Chlorokybus atmophyticus. Next base: position 28,195 of record RHPI01002738.1, on the reverse strand, counting down.
GAACATGCAATGGTTGCAGCAAACCAGCGAATTTCTGCAACGTAACGGCTTGTTACGCTGGCATTTGTCACACGTGTCTACATCCCGTAATTGATGATGATTGCTGCCTGCTGAACTTCTTGATTTGAGTTTTTATGCCCCCCCCCCCCCCCCCCCCCNTCCCCCCCCCCCCCCCCCCGCCTTCTAGGGCTCAGCCTATATATAGGCTGAAACGGAGGCTCGATATTAGGAATGAGTGGTATTGTGTGTTCGACACCTCGATCAGGTAAGCCTGGCAAGTCATCGTAAAACACATCTTGGTACTTGTCAGTGATGTCCGCACCACCTTCTATATTGCCCGGCACAAAGTCATCCGACGACATGAAGTGTACCGGAAAAGCCAGTGTGTTTTTGCGCAACGCACGTTTCACTTGCAGTGCAACGAGTTGCGCAGGGTCAAGCTGCTTGTGCTCCAAGCTATGCGACCCTCTCACAGACAATGTTCAACAAGTTAAGTTACACGCTTACGACTTTGCTTTACTGTGCACAAGCGTGCGCCAGCGTACAATGTCATTTTAACATTCTCCTGCCATTCTTCTCCTAAAACCACACCAACACCTGATATGTCGATGGATACTACTATGAAAGTAAGAGTGGCATGATAATTACCAATCTCAACCTTCATTTTTATCTCCCCTTTCACTGCCAACGCACCCCGGCATCGGCAGCTGAAAATGCTGAGGGTTTGCACGGTGTCTTGTCGCGCACAACCCATTGTTCCTCAACGAAGTTGTGTGTTGCACCAGTGTCAATCAAGAACAAACTGTTTACACCCTGCATTGTGCCACCATCGTCTACAACAAAGGTACCACCCGTCCCTGAAATGTAGCCAAGATCCTGTGGCAAATGCGCAGGTTGATTAATATGCTGACAACCGCACTGTCCCTGTTTCACGCTTGCTGAATTGCTCAAATACAGCCCCCCCCCCCCCCCCCC
>RHPI01000273.1:110089-124009 GCA_009103225.1 Chlorokybus atmophyticus | reverse complement strand
AGGTAGATCCTCCACCAGCGCAGGCAGCAACGGGGCGATCACCCCCCTGGTTTGTTGAGCCAACGCCTTCGCTTGGTCAGAGTTGGTCCCGACGAAGAGCGGAGTGGTGCTGGAGGATGGACCAGCAGTTGGTGACTGAGGTATTGGTGCACGTGCAGCTTCAAGAGCTTGACCACGTGCAGCAATGGCGGCAGCTTGATCCTGTCGCCAATGATATGCTTGTTCCAGTGCGTGGTAGCGCTGATGAAGACGAGCGGTTGTAGGAGGTCCGAGTGCTTCATCAGTGCCCAAAGGCATGTCGGCTGCGTCGGCGATTCGCTGCTGGATGGCGTCTCGGCGGTCCCGATACGTGTCCAACGGGCTGGGTTCAAAGGTGGTGGTTGGCATGCGTGCAGGCTGGCGCGGGGCGGTCTGCATGTTGTTGTGCAACGCCCAGAACAGCTGCAGAGCCAACTCCAATACTACAGGTGGACTGTAGCTGATCAAGAACACCCTGTCACGCATCGGAGGTGCAGTGCCAGCAAGGATCTCATCTTCTAACTGGTGTTGAGTGAGTGCTGGAAGGGTGTGAACCTCTGGTAGCGGGAAGACGCGATCATCGCGGGCGACACGCGTGGTGCGCTCCCCCCCCCGACCGAAGGCGATGGTAGTGGGGTCTGCTCCGCGCAGGATGGTTTCCCATGCTCGTTCAGCTTGCTGACCAGTTGGGACAGCCTGAGTGATGTCGAGAGCGGGCAGAGTGGCTGCGCGCGTCGCTGCAGAGACAGCGGGCTCGACGATGGCCATTGTGGCAGTTGCGACGGTATCGGTCAGTGGTACGAGAGTTGTCTCAACGCCCCCGGACAGAGGCGCTGCTGCAGTGGGAAGTGCACCGCCCACTGGTGCAGATTCGGTAGTGATGGCGGCTGCTGCTAGGGTGCTCACCAGCGTCGGCGTCACGGTGCCCACCGGTGTACCAGGTCGTGGTGCAACTGGAGTGGGTAATGCTGACGTCGATGGAGTCGACGTTGTAGCCGGTGTGGCTGTTGCTGCGGAGGCAGCACCACTGGTGGCTTTGGAGGAGGTGCCTGCTGATGTTGTTGCAGCTTCCCCTCGTGCTCGTCGTGATGGTTGCACGCGGGACGGAGTGTTCCTGTCTCTCTCGCGTTTTGCAGCCATCAGCGCCCATCGGGCAGCGTAGCAGGCGCGGTAGTCCTGCTCCTTGTCTTCCTCCAAGCGTGCCATACGCGCCATGAGGGCTGCCATATGGTCATCAGCTGGTGGGTTGGCTGAAGCCTTGGCGGCAACAGCAGCAGCGCGCGGACGTGTCTCTGGTCCCTTACGCTGAGGAGGTCTGTTCTTCCCCCTGTAGCCTTGCTCTTCCTTGCGAACACTGGCGTTGTTGTTGTTGTTACTGCCACCAGCGTTGTTGCTGTTGTGGGCTCCAGTGTTGTTGCTATTGTAGCCACTGAAGTGGTTGCCAGTGTGGCCTCCAGTGTTGTTGCTGTTGTAGCCACTGAAGTTGTTGCCAGTGTGGCCTCCAGTGTTGTTGCTGTTGTAGCCACCGGAGTAGTTGTGGTTGTAGCTGTTGGCGGGCCTCAACTCTGGGAACTTGAGCCAGCAGACTGACTCCAAATGACCAGTCTTGTGACAGTGGTCGCAAACCAAAGTTGAGTATTCTTCGGTGCACTCCTTTTGGTAGTGCCCATGCCGTCCACAGCGATGACACAGCACAGGGGCAGCAAGTGCAGCATGAGCTGACCGTTTCCCTTTGTCGCGTGCTGGTGGAGCGTCCCGGCCACGGTCGCGGCGAGGAGGCTCAGTTGTCGTGCTGACTACAGGCCGTACGGCGCTGCGGTTGGTGTCCAGCACTGCCTTCTCATACACCAAGCGCTTGTGGATGGCTTGTGCAGTCTCGAAGGCTTCTTTGAGGGTGTAGCCAAGGGGCCTGCTGTAGTTCAGAGTCAGGCGTGTCGACTCGCTCAGAGCAGCATCCAACTCATTGACGTATATCACTGCAGCAGCCTCCTCACTGACAATCTTGTAGTCAGTGTCCTTCAGCAGACCTTCCAGTCTGGAGTACAAGCGGAGGGGATCCTCATTGGGCTTGCGTCGGAAGCGTCTCAGCTCCTCAACCTTGCTGGTGGTCTGAGGAGGGAAGGTACGGCGCAGGGCAGCGTACAGGTCCTTGAGTGGAGAATCAGAGATGGCAGCACCTACGGTGATGGCTGGTGCGCGCAGTGCTACTGACCCGAGGGTGAAAGCGCTGCCTCCTGCACGAGAGCCAGGTGTTGCTGGAGGTAGAGGAGTACCCCACTCTGCGGCTGCCGCTTGCTGTACAGCTCTTTGTTCCTCAATGATGATGGCAGAACGGTCAAGGATGCGGACTCGACGTGTGGCCTCCTTGGACTCAACTTCTGCAGGGGTCAAGTTGACAAGTACCAACTCTGGTTCCTCCTCCTCTGCCTGCTTGAGAGCTGCAGCTATGGTCAAGCCTGTTACTGCAACTGAAGTGGCAGGTGGAACGACACCTGCTGGACGGTGCAGAGATGCAGATGCTATGGTGCTGGCAAGCTCGCCATAGCCGTCTACTCGATGCAGTTCAGCAACGGACTTCCAGACATCGTGTGCTTCATGATCAAGATACTGAGCAGCAATGTGGAAAGAGATCTCATCTGACCAGTCCTTGTTCTTCAGTGCTTGCTGCCGCATCTTGGAGTGGAACTTGATGATGAACTCATCCAGCGAGGTGATGCCGGCACGTCCGGAGAAGCGCAGGGATGTGGTTGAACTGGAAGATTCCATCTCGTTGTCGTCGCTGTCCGATGATAGTGGAGAAGCTGGATGACGAGGAGTAGAGTGGAGCGGGGTGAAGCTGGAGATGGAGCGCGAGCCTCTGCTGCTGCGGTCGATGCTTCCGTCACTGGTCCGCTCGTAGGTGAGATTGGTGGTTGGGCTCCAACTGCTGAGGTCACCCTCGTCTATTGGGGAGAACGGGGTGGGCCTGCTCATACAGCTGGTCCAGAGGTGAAAGGGTAGAGTGCTTGTGCTCTACCGTCTATCCTGATGCTGTTACCACCCAACACACTAGTGCTTGTGCGCACTATGCGATGACAATGATAACAAATGCCCAGCGATGTATCCCTGGGTGCAGACTGCACTATCTGATGCAGATTGCAACACACTCACTTGTGCAAAGAGGGTGACACTGTAAGTCAACAAGCCACTACGATAGGTAGTGCTGTGGACACAGTTCTTTGCATGAGTGGATAGAATGATACACTGTTAAGTGAGGTGAATGAGTGTGCAACACGTGGATACAACACCCTGACTACTGAAACAACACACCACCGTCAAGCTCACAGCAATGGCAGGCACAGCGCACAAGAGCATGCACCGTGTCTCACGCAGCAAGGGAATTCTTGGCAACCGGGGCAGCGTGCTTCCAGTTCAAGTCGCTTCACAAGCTCTTTAGAAACAGAGTCTTTACTTCTTGGTACTCCTAGTACTCACAGTACTCACTTACAGTGTCACCAGCCAGTCTGGTGACGTGACTTCCTACTTATACATGTCAAATCATGACTGTGCAGTGCCACGCGGGCACTAGGCCAACGGTCACATCGAGGCCTCATGCTATTTCGGAAATCTCCTAAGACTTGATATAGCACATGTGTTCTTAACAGACTTGCAACTGATCAGCTACGCGCGGTCCCTACAGACAGGTCTATAAAGTAGCCCTAGCTACAGGCTACATGAGTGATACAGTAGCTAGCAGTAGGCTGGGGCTCGCGCGGTCTTCATGCTGGTAGCCCTGGCGTGGGGCTGGGTGTAGGCATGCTTGAGAAGAACTGGCATGCGAGGGTAGATGGCATGACAATATACATATAAATGTATATACATATGTAGGTTTTTAAGAATATACATAGATATACATATATATATATGTACATGTATACTCATATACATATATAAGTATACACATGATTAAATACATATATATATATATATACAATTATGTATGTATATAAGTATATATGTATACACAGAAGTATATACATATATATATGTGTGTGTATATATATGTATATATGTATATATGTGTATATGCATATGTATATATGTATGTATATATATACATATTCTTATATATATATACACACACCCATATATACACATATATATATATATATATATGTGTGTGTGTGTGTGTGTATATGAGTATACATGAATATGCATGTGTGTCTATGTATATTATAAGTACTTTATTGTGGATATAAACACATATATGTATACTGGTAGTATTGCGCATATGTGTAGTATTCATTTGTATGATGGAAGCATATACGCTTTTACCATGCATATATGCACTATCGCATGCATTGATCACAATTGAGTTGTATTCCGCTGTATCCGATGAAGCGAGTGGTGCGGCGCACGTGGCGCGTCGGGTGCGCGCTGCATCCACACCATTGCACGACCGCGCGCAAGTTCCACATACGGCGGCATGCAATTTCATATGGTCCATATAGTACGAGCATGTAACATACTTAAAACATACTTATTAAGGTAGTACACTATATGATAACGTTTTTACCACGTTACGTGCAGCGGTTCACAGTGCATAACGCAAAGGTCACGATCAGCAAAATAATGCTAACCTTAAACACCTCAACGTTAAGATTCATTTAAATCAAAATTAGCGCCGTTGGACTACCGTTCGGTTGTATAAACTATACAGCAAATGGTGTTTAGACTTGACGAGGGCCGTTGCCACAAAAAGGTAAGAAAATGCCAATCATTGCAAAGATGCTCAAGACTGTCTTGAAGGCATCTCAGCGGCAACGCCATTCCCAACGGCGAGTCCGGTTACGGGCTTTCGGGAGCTAACCTGGCAACAGTTAGCGGTAAAAACGCGCACGTTTTCGGCAGTTCGAGGTCGGGGCGGGCAGTACACCCCAAACACATGCCATTCTTTTAACCTTTGCTTTACCTGTTTCGCACCCTACCACTTAATATCAACGATAAACTGCTAACATAAGGGGCACGAAACATGGACTTCAGCCAAATCACACGTTAGTCACGTTGACCACTTTAACGGCTTGCTTGTATCAACGGCAGCGATATGTTTAACGTGGGTGACGCAACTGCCAATGAAGCCGTTTACAAAGTGAATACCGATGGGTATTGTGCGTACGAGGTTTCTAATGGGAGGCATTAGTATAGCGCGTCGACGGGTCCCGGAAAATTCACGCGCCTAACTCGTCACACGGTACCAATATACGAGAAGAAGCGTCCGATCATCGGGCAGCGACATGTAAAGCGCCGCCGAGAGAACGAAGCATACACCGATAGATGCTTAGATTTAAACTTGCAATAATCGGTCATGCCTCACGAACACTGCATCATACTTTTTCACCACCAACGCTTCGATAACGAGGTTACGTCAACCCCAGAGCTATCATAGCTTTGCGGTGACACGACATGCCTTAACCCAGTTACGCACCTCGAGCGGACGCGAACGGCGGACGCCTCCCCCGGGCGCGCGCGCGCGGCCTTCGCCTTTCGAGATCGGGACCATTATCTCACGTCCGAAGGGCCGTAACACCCGCCGGCCTGGGCGTGACGCGTCTCGGTCCCGAGGCACGCCGCCCGGGCCCTTGATGGGCCCTTGATCAGTCTCGTCGCGCTCCGGGACCCATCTTGCAGCCAAAAGGCCCGTATTCAGAGCGGCCGGGGTGGGCACGTCATCAACCAATTGGCTACACACTGGCAATAGGCAGGTGCCTTTATCACATGTCATTCAAATGCGTAATAAAGCCTCATTATTTGGCTGTTGCCATGTTTGATGACGCAGTAACTACAGTGTGTAATCAATTAGCGTTACATGGTAGAGTGGATCAGTTCGAACGAGGGTGAGTAGTGGCGGCATGTTTTGGGGTATGGGGCCTGCCCCGACCTCGTACCGCCAAAAACGCGGCCGATTTAACCATTAACTGTGCTGCAATGGCACCGAATCGCTAGCAATATTGGGTCGCCGTTGGCTAGCAGTTGCCGCCGAGATGGTTTTTAGCATCCTTTATCCATCTCTGCAATGATTGGCCAAATCGTTGCCTTTTTGAGCAACGGCTGTTGTCACCGTAGTGATCCCATTTGATCAAATTCATGCGTGACCAAATGGAGGCCTAATGATGCAATTTTTTGTTTGGTTGAATCTTAACGTTAAAGTAATTTGAGTTAGCATTATGTTTATGGTTGTAACCTTGGCATTACTTACTGAATATTGTAGCACGTACCGTGGCATGAACGTTACGTTGATTATTAAGTTTCTAACGCTTAACTGCAGGCTGCTAGCCATATTGCACCATATTGCACCATATTGCAACAGATGTGCTTCATTTTGCAACACATCAGCGATATCAACATGTATCATTGTATCTCCATATTTACTAATATTATTTCTGTCCCACATAAAAATGATCAACATGCAGCCATAAGCGGCCACGTATGCAGAACTGTGCTTAATTTTACATTTATTGCCATGGGTTTAAATAATGGATGTGCTTTGGACGGCCAGGATCGTTTAGGCAGATCTAACGGTTTAACGCATGTACTCGCCGCCTAGCCAATGAGAAGCCGGGCTGCACATACTGCCGCGCAGCCCGGCAGTCGCGGGTGCCGTGTGTTGGCCCGACCGAACAGCCGCACCACTTGATATCTCCGCACGTAACGTGGCAGAAACGTTAGTGCTAAGCGTATTATCTCAATACATGTGGGACATGTTAAGATCATATAAGCCATGTGAAACTATCTATACATTGTATAAAAGATTGCATGTATCATATATATTATGCATACAAAATTGCCTATATACATGACATACTATAATATTATACTATTATATGCATATAATGTGTGTGCGTATCATGCTATGTAATAATTATGCTACATATGCATATCTATCCATTGTACATGATGTACAAAACGTATAATATAAGATTACTCACATACAAGTGCGTACACTTCATGCATAGTTTGTATATATGATACATATACATATGTTTAATTACGTTAACCACAATGCAAATTATTGCATGTAGTCATGATTGCATATAGTCAATAAGATCATCATAATTAAAGTATATATCATTCGCATATACTTTGAGCAGTTGCATGACATGGGGATAGTTTGTGGACGGTCAAGATTTGTTCTGACAGATCGAACGGCCGATAGCTGGTTATTGCCGCCTAGCCAATGACAGGCAGGCGGGCCGCGCATACCGCGCAGCCCGGCAGTCGCGGGTGCCGTATGTCACTGGGCCGTCGTGCGTGGTGCGCGTGTGATGTGTCTTGTGCCCTAATGCCGGCCGGCCGGCCGGCCCAATCACACGCCCAACCAGCCGCACCGCTAGTTTTGTCATACCGTGTGAAGGATGTGAGTTTACCTATGTCAAGTGTACATGCAATGGAGAATCCGATAAGGCGTTGTCCACACATCTTATTCTTGCTTGGTCATCTGCATTTACACGACTACATGTAATAATTGTCCATGTTATTTTTATAACAATCATCATCTTCGATAAATCATACTTAAACGTGCTCTTTGACATGTATGTGATGAAAAATGATCCTGTGCTATTGCTAATCATTATATGTATGGAATGAAAACATGTGCATACATTATTAAGAAATTAAACATGACATATCTGTATACATATTTAATAGCATTTATAATATCATCAAATTGACATTTAATGATGTGCTTTTAAGGTCTGCAAGTTAACTTGACCATAAGTATTTATTGTAACACATCATGTCAACCGTGTCATATGTTGTGTTAACTGGTATGTAGTTTATGTTGCATAGTCAAGCTCAAGGGTAGCCACTAGCTGCCATAATTAATTAAAGAAAATTGCATTTTGAATATACATGTTCAACATTACGGATAAGATGATATTACTTATCAGTACCCGGAGGACGGCAGGACGACGCACGGCGGACACCATCGAGCCGTTCGCCGCGGCTGGATACATCGCGCCGACGTGACCGTCGTGACTGGAGTTACCGCCGCCTCATGTCCATAGTGCAAATGTCTGATATTGTTGCTGGTGGTTGATAATCAGTTCATGCTTTGGATGCACATGGCTATACAATGGTTGCACATTGAATGTACATGATATAAACTTCATAATATTAGATGCCATTTTAAGTTTATGATTAATGGTCCAACAATACAACTGCTACATAAATATTGAATTAATCAAGTGTTAACCTCGATATAGAGTTTTATGACACAGAATTCCATTTTTCCTGTTATCCATTAATACAATTACATTATAATGTAACGTGTATGGATAGCACATAACTTGCATATTCTATCATCTTCTCGATTAAATATACATAGGAGTTGTATGAGCAGCATGTGTCATGCTTATAAGACAGGACATGTGAATTAAAACCAAAATGATCGGCACGTAATTTGCATTGCATATTCATGTGATCATAAGGTGCGAAAATGTGAACAGCATGTGTGGGGCTGACCACTAAGGCCTTTCTTGCAATTAGCTAGCTAATGCAACTAAGCACTAGCATACATGTACATACAGAGTATACAATAATGTATGCCGCATATTATTACTCCGTCCACAAGTAAAACTGTCACAGTATAGGATGGTCTTAAGTCCATCTCTTCAAGCAGCCTCCTAGACACATCAGTGAGGAAGTTTGTGTGTCACAATATGCATCAGTGCACCCAATGCCAACTGAAAGTACCGATGCAATAGCCATGTAGCGTCGTCATCATAAACAAATCACAGGCTGTGTGGTCAAGCCACTCTCTGACCTGTAGGCGCCTAAGCTGTGCTTCATTAACATCTCACACAAGCGTAATCATGCATATTGCATGCTGCTTGTGGCTTGCTACTCAGTGGCCTGTTATCATCTACTTCGGGGTTGCCTTGTGCAACCTTCGTGTGTTATGCTCACGCATTGTGAGCTGTTGTTGGCGAAGTCACATATGCACTGGAGGATACACATACAGCAACAGTGTGTAAAGCTACTGCACGCGTACACTGTGGCACACATGCTTGCACATAGCAATACACAAGGGCAGAAGCAAATAGGCAGCTGTTGTCCACAACACCACCAACGGAAGTAGCTGGAAGTGGAAGGCGCCTCTTTGTTAGCACCGGCGTCAGCCATAGAACACACACTGCAAGCCCTAGGTAGAACACCCGGAAACGCTCCCACACAGAAGGGTAAGGAAGGCCCCTTCAACAGCTAAACCAAGCACCCCATACACACAGCAAGTGCGCACCATGCTGCGTTCAACCAATGTAACAGTACCGTGTCTTCACATATGGTGTGCCTAATGATGCAATTAAGCACCCCGCAAGGCAATGCACACTTGCAATACAAGCTGCACAATGCTGTCAGCACAATGCATCTAGGCTTGAACCAATGAGACGCGGCTTTGGTCCGTTTGTTTGAGGGGGGGGGGGGGCGGGGGGGCTAGTTGCCAAGAAGACCTCCCTCGGCTTCCACGGTAAGCTTGTCAGTAGTTTTACAAAGACAATGAGTGCACTGTAACGTTTCTTGATCAAAGCTCAATAATCCAATCAATCCGAGATCCATGCTGACATCTTGCGATAAATATTGGTCACTGTAATGACTTTGATAGACCAGGCTTTCTACGTGAAGCTGTCGGGCCTGGCAGAGTCGTGTGCCCCTCCGGGTGGCTCCCAACTGTATTGCCATAATGGGAAATGAGGCCAGCCTGGTGGGCTGTTGGTTGTGTAGCTGCACAGTACGGAAGGCAAAGAATACCCCCCTATCTGTACCTACTTGTGAGAGAAACACATGTGAGGCTGACAACATGTGGTACGATATGGTGCTATGCGCTCTGAGTGATGATAATGCGTTGCTGATAATGCTAATGAGAGCAAGTCAACAAGCCACCCCCCCTTGTGAACTAGGGAAGTCTCTGCTCTAGTGAGCAGTCTTTAGCGAGAATGAGGAGGACCACGGACGCGGCAGTCTTCACACTGATATGCCTCCAGAGGCACAGTGTCTTTTGGCAGGTCGAGGTAGTAGCAGTGCATACCACTGTTGCAGCCGTTGCACAACATCATGAGTGCGTCGTTGTCGGCACTGCCGCACTTCTCGCGACGCTTGCTGCGACTGGGTTGAGGGTGTTGAATGACGTCGAAGCCTGCAATATGTGGCAGGTGACATGGAGCGCAGTTCTCCATGCTGTTCTCGAGGCGCTCGCCGTTGTTGCCAAGCAAATCCAGCACTCCAGAGGGGAGTACCTTCAGGACCTTGTAGACGACACACTTGACACTGATGTCAAGGGTGTCCTTGGTTTAGATCATGCAGTAGACATAGTTGCCCGCTTTGAAGCGGCGACTGCGCTGTTTGTAGAACCCACTGCGGACGCGTTCATAGCGCAGTGTGTCCCGATGTTGAGCGATGCGGGGACTGCCCATGGCCATGGGGATGACGTGTGCGAACAGGTAAGCGCGCTATTGCATGTCGTGCAGCATAGCCACAATGTTGTTGAGGTTGTCCAGCACGCGTTCCACCTCTTTTTATGCGCGGAAGGGGAGTAAGGGTTCCCTGCCAAACAACAGCTGATACGGGCTGTACATGCGCAAGGAAGCTTGCTTGGACACTCGATAGCCCAAGGCTATCCAGGGGAGGTAGTCATCCCAGGTGCGCTTCTCGTGGTCGATGAGGTACTTGCGCAAGGCCTTCTTGATGGGCTGGACCGTACGTTCCGCCAGCCCATCCGCCTGCGGATGGTCACGTAAGGTGCGCCGGTGGTCAATGTAGGAACGATCGAGCAAGGTGTCGAACTCGCCGCGGAACTCCGCCCTCCCTGGTCGGTGATGACTTCAGCGCATGAGCCAAAATGACTAAGCACATGGCTTAGGAAAGCCTGAGCGGTTCCTCTGCTGCTTTTGTCGGAAAGGGGGACCAGCTCAACCCACTTCGAAAAGTGTTCGATCATGACGAGGATGTAATTGTTGCCACGAGCTGAGGGTGCTAGATCTCCAAGGATGTCCAGTCCCCACCGGTAGAACATGCCGGCGATAGGGAGTGGGTGCAGCGTGCTGGTGCGGGTGTTGATGCTGGCGCGCACCAGGTCGCAGTGCGTGCAGTTCGCAACAAAGGCGCGAACCTGGGTGTGCATGCCATGCCACCAGTATTGGGCACTCACCAAGCTGACGGTGCGCATGATACCGAAGTGCCCCAACTCTATGTGGAATACAGCAACGATGCCCTCGCGTCGGTGCGAAGCCGGTACCTCCTTGTTATGGATGTGGACCCGTTGGAACACGAGTCCATCCTCCCAGCGGTAGTTCTAACAACGCTGCCTGACGCGGTCACGCTTGCGCGCGCTTAGTCCTGCCACCTGTTGTCCATGTTGTAGGTAGATCATGGAGTTCTTGTCCAATCAGATGACTTGACCTATGTCTGCAGCCGGGAGTTGGGCATCATCTGGCGTGGTCTGTTCAGCTGAGTCGGTGTCGACGGGGGTGAGCGCTGGCATGTCCTCTGTTTCCGGCATTGTCGGAGCCGCTCCTGTGATGGTATCCCGTCCCGAGCGCAATGCAGCTACGGCAAACATGGTGGCCACCTGCGGTGGTGGTGCCTCTGGACTCAGCTCATGTCGGGCACCACTGGTGTCGTCGGTGGAAAGGTGGGGGTTGCGACTGAGAGCGTCTGCGTCCTGGTTGACAAGTTCTGCCCGGTGGGTGGTCTCGAAGTCGTACTCCTGTAGCAGCAGAGCCCACCTGGCCAACTTGCCCGTAAGGTGCTGGTTGGTCATGAACCAGCGCAGTGGTTGGTGGTCGGTGATCAGTAGACATTGGCTTCCGAACAGAAAAGGTCTGAAGAAGGAGATGGCCCATACTGCAGCAAGGCATTCGCCTTCGTAACTGCTGTAGTTGGCCTCAGCGCTGTCGTTGCTGCGGCTGGCGTAGGACATCACCCGCTCCCTCTTGTTGTTGTCGAGCTGAACCAATACATTGCCCATGCCGAGCTTGCTTTAGTCGGTATGAAGAATAAAGGGTTTGGTGCAGTTTGGTCGCTGTAGGATGGGGGCTGAGGTGAGCCTCCGCTTCAGCTCTTTACAAGCCTGTTGCTGGGCCTCCTTCCAGCTCCACTCTGTCTCCTTCTCGAGAAGTTTGTTGAGGGGGCGCGCCACCTTGGCAAAGTCTTTGACGCACCTCCTGTAGTAGTTGGCGAGGCCGAGGAAGGCACGCAGTCGGGTCAGGTCTGTAAGGGCTGGGATAGATGCCAACGCCTCCACCTTGGCCTGCCGAACTTACACGCCGTTGGGCACGATCATGTGACCAAGGTAGGGAACCTTGTGGGTACAGACAGTGCACTTGTCGGGGTGCACAGTCATCCCTAGTGCCGCAGCTGGTTCTTCGTCGATGTCCCGCTTGACATCTTCAACATAATCCCATTCGCGATGACGGACCACCTGTTCTTATTGTTCACAAAATTTGCGAGCCCGATCCAGTGCATAAAAGCGGCGGCATTGCTCACGCCATGAAAATGTGTCCAACTTAGGGTCATTGCCAAGCGAACGCGTAGGAAATGCCCGTAACAGTTGAACCACCCACAGGGCTTTTTACGCGCGGACCAGTCGTACGCGGTCCGCAGACCACGTCTGGTACGATGTGGCGTACCAGTGCCACGACTGGTCCGGCGTGACCGGACCACCGGTGGTCCGGCCCCTGGGACCGCCGGCATGGTCCAAATGACCGGACCGGGGCTGGTCGCGTGCCCCGCGGCCTACGTACCAGTTCAGCACTGGTACAGCAAGGTACAGGTGCTGTGCACCAGGCCTGGTCCGTATGCAGCCGTGTCGTGGGACCAGGTATATTGCACCACGTCGCTTGAGTCCATTGGTACAATTGTACGCAGTGATCGAACCTGTCTGGCATGATCGGGGCTCGGCCTTGCACACGTCAGCACAGCGGTAAGTACGGCTGTACTTGTACTTATCCCGTGCTAAAACCCTAATTGCAGCCCTGCTTGTTTTTCGCTAACTCCGAATTAACCCACCCCGAGCTGGGCGAAGGCTGACCCTAATTGCAACTGAGGTCGCAGTGAGGCACTGAGGCACTGCTTGCGGCACTGCGTTGCAACCGGCAAGCTACTGGAGCTGGCGGCGGCGCTGAAGGCGGCGGTGCTGGAGGCCAACTTACCACGGTAAGCAAGTGATGTTGATTGTTCGTTGCACTGTGTGTGGCTTACTGTGTGTAGGTTTCGTAGTTTGTAGCATTTGAGCAACAGCAACTGCTATGGTTGCAGCGGCTCCTGCTGCCGGTGCTGCTGCCGTTGTCTACACAGTGGGCATTCTCGTCACCACTTGTGAATGACATTGTTGTGGTGGTGTCGGTTGTGTGTGCTGGTGATTGTGGTTGGTGCTCGTGATTGCTGCTGCTGTAGCTTGACAACAGCAAGCAACAACAACCGCAGCAGCAGCTACAGCCGCAGCCGCAGCTGCTGCTGCGGCTGTAGCAGCAACAACCACGACATATGAACCAAACAGTTAGGTTTTTGTATTTCTAGTAGTCCAGCACATGCACGCCTGCACATGCATGCACCTGACAAGAATTTGCATGAGTGCACTGCTAATATGCATGTAAGCGTTGCTATTAACTTTGCTCTCTTATCCGTCCGTCCAGGAGCAGCAGCAACAGCACAACGTATTCTAATTCTGTTTCAACAACCCCGACACACAGCAGCTATGGCGGCAATGGCGAAAACAGCAACGACCAGAACCGATACTGCTGCCTACAATCGTTACCACCAGCCGCTGCATGCTGAGCGACAGGCGCAACCCCAGCGTTGTGGGCAGAGCTGGCGGAGGCTATCCGATGGAGCAATACACAGTCAAGACTGAATGCACAACCCCCCCCCCCC
>RHPI01000273.1:69885-101396 GCA_009103225.1 Chlorokybus atmophyticus | reverse complement strand
GGGGGGAGGGGGGTAACACACCTGAACGTAGCAGATGACAGTAGCAGAGTATGCACAGGGTGCGATGGATACTCTGCTGCCAGCCCAGACACCGCATCTTGAACCACAACTTTGCCTAGGTATGCTAACAGTTCAGTTACACTCAACATCGAAGTCTTGGCGTTGGGACCCATGTCATTTACAGTTTGCTGAAGAACTGGCAGGAAAGGGAACACGACATGTATAAGCTCAATGGGAACGTCCACCATGAAGCGCGCACCTCAAAAGAGTCCAAAGTCTTTTTGGGCGGCGCCTGGCCAGCCGGCTGCACCCAACAACCCTTCCGGGCCAAAAAACTTCATGTAGCTTTTATGCATAGCATTAAAGCACCATCTGCCCATTAGTGCAATTTCCTGTAACAACACAGTGTCGGCGCGCACATTACTTGCGTGCAGTATTCAAATTCTAACCGATACCTGCTTACCTTCTCATTGATGCCTCTGTTGTCCATGAATTGCGCTCCGGCTACACGGAAGGCATGTGTGACTTTAGTAATGTCAATGCCCAAGGCCTTACATCTGGTCTTGATGGATTTGTAGCGCTGCTCGTAAGAGATAGTTTAGTCCGGCTGTTGACAAGAGAAACAACCGCTAAGTGTTGTATGTGCCATGCTGCTGAGTGGAGCAGCATTGCACGATGCGATGCATCTTACTTGAGCTCCAAACCATAATGCGGTCTTATTCCATTCATCTTTCACACGAGGATCGGGAAACCGTTCACCATTAATAGCAAATCGATGTGAGAGTAGGCGTCCCAAGGAGCCTTGTGGACACTCGACAGGATTTCTAGAGCGGATGTAACCCGCGAAACTGACTTGACCATTTTTAAGTGTCTTCCCTCCACTCAGCACCGCATAGACAAGTATATACGACTTGTGGAGGACACAAGTCCAGCAAGTAGACTGCTCTCCCTTCCGTTGAGCGCCCAATGCAACTCGTAAGCCATGTTGACATGAAGTGATCTCGCGACGCAGGCAAGGGCGGGTCTGCCAACATGCTAGTGGCTAGGCTAAGCCATTGTTGAATGATGAAAGTCGCGTTTACAATGCCATATTGCGGATCATTAGAAAGATTTGGCGGTTGCCCTTTTTGTGCAACCGAATCTTTTGCGGTTTGATACACCATCCGATACCCGACGTGCTGGACAAGTTGAGCACGCTCCCAAAGGTCTGATGTGAATGATAGGTTTGCACAGGCTCCAACTTGTTGATGAGCGTAATAACTCTGCAACATTGAGTGGCAAGACTCTACAATACATAGTTTCCGCACAGACAATGACAATTCGTGCACATGAGTAACATGAGCAACATGTCAGTTGCCAAGATATACCATCAAATACGTATCAGCACTTTGGCCTTGAGAGGATAGTCATAACCAGGCATGTTGGATGTTACCCATTGCATGAAACGCATGGCCAACTTAGCCCCCTCTTCCCCTGTTAGGCTGTCATCAATTGGAGCAGCACGTGGCAAGCTTGTAGCGGGATCATGGTTGAGGAACCACTCAAACTTCTTGTGATGTTTATTGTAAGAGCGTGTGGAATCGGGTCGCATCGTGTTCCTTCGATTCCTTGACACCATGCTGTAAAACTCTGCTGGCGCTCTGCATGCATGCCAGTTTCTAAACGTTACCAATGAATGGAGTGATGGGATAGCCTCTGCAAGCAACAACTCACGTTGATGTGAGCGCATGTCTGGTCCTGGCTTAATCTCGTAGCTCTCCATGCTTGATTCCCAGCTGCCACAGCGGCATTTGTTTGCTCTGCAGCGCCCCATTGCTGACGTTCACATGTCACTTGGTAAAACCTATCAAATACAACTTGAAGGGTGCAATGAACAACACGCGAGCACTGACCATGCATTATGCACCTGAGTGTTGCTGGCTGCTGTTGACCATGACTTTGTTGATGCAATGCACCATCATCGGCATCAGAGTCCCAATCCTCGATCTATCCATCAACCTCCATGTTCGATGACTCGCACCCCCGTTACAATGCGCCCATGCTTGCCTGCCTGTTCATGCATGCGTGTGTACGTTTGTGCCTGAAGACACATAAGCGACATTGAACGCTGCATGACTAGCACATTGCATGCGTGCATCACAGTGTATCTGCAAGCAAGCTACGACTATGTGTGGGTACAATTGGTACGCTACTGCAGGCACTGCGCGTAGGTGGCGTGTGGGGCTGGGGTGGAGGGGAGAGGGGGATAAAGATTGCAACTGTATATATTTTGTTTGGAAGCAAGCTCTGCCTGTATGGCCTGTGGGGCTGGGGTGGTGGGTGGAGGGGCGATAAAGACTGCAATTGTATGTCTGATACAAGGTGTCTTGAAGCAGCTCTGCCTATATATTCAGTTCAGCCAATAATGCACATATGCGTGGCGCATGTGTGCGTCACAATGTGCATATCTGGAAGCAAGCTTCGTATGCTGCATGCAACTATGTGCTGGCTTGACCGCTCAATGCGCATGTTAAAGCTAGGTTGTTGTGTGCATGCACTTGCATTAGTGCGTTAGTTTCAAATTGATCTCTATCGCATGCAGACAATGTTAAAGCCAGTATATAAGTGAGCAATCAAAGGCTTAATGACAAAGCTAGACTCAAACACTGCACTGCACATAAGTGGAAGCAAGCTTCATATGCACTTGCAGTAAGTGAGCAATCAAATGCTTATGATAAAGCTAGACTTAAACACTGCACATAATTGAAAGCAAGTCTCGTATGCACTTGCAGTTATGTGATGGCTTGGCTGCTGAATGTGCGTTTGCATACACTGGCACGCATAAGATTCAACTTCAGTCTCTATGGCATGCACACAATGTGCCAGTCAGTAAGTCAATACATAAGTGAGCAATCAAAGGCTTTATATAGGCAAGGGGTACTGGCTCTTGTTACGCCTAGTCCTCTCTGCTACTAAGCAAGGTTGCTAAGACACCACCTTGCATGCGCTTGCATGAATCCTTAACTGCTTCTGCTAAAACAACCTGGCAACATACCTCGTGCCCTCTAGCAGGCGCCTGCCCCCGTCACTGCCGCCAGTGCCCTGTTGTCGCGGATGTTGCCAATGGCGGGCTAACCACTCACACTACCCACCACCTCCGCCCTTGGCCGATCGCCACTTCCACAAACATCCTGCTGCCACCGTTGCCCGCAACTCCCACCGCCGCCACCTGCCGCCGTCGCCGCCGTGGCCTGCTTAAGCCACGTAGCTGCTTGCCATGTGGCTTAAAGTTTGCGTCAGCGCCAGCGTCAGCGTCACGGCCGCGCGCTGCGTGTGACGATGACAATGACTACCCGTCGCATCCGAGGCGGTAGCTGCAAAGCCCCCAACGCCCCCGAAGAGCTGCCAACATACGTCACACACTTGAGAAGGGCAGTCTGCAGTCCCACAACTCTCAACTCAGAAGCATCGCGTGCCGCGACGATAGCAGCAGATGGCTCTAAAAGGATCAGATCGCCCGCGAAGGTGGGAGTCATGCCCGATGGGTGGTGCACAATAGCAAGAGACACAGCCCGGGTTTGCATTAACGCATAGAAAAAGCCAGATAATGGGTCACCATGTCCGGTACATGTCGTAGAAGCAATGGCCACCACCTCGGTATGACGGCTGTACACCGTGTGCCACGATCTCAGCTCCAGACTTTGTTGCCACAGCATACTTAAGAGGCTCAAAGAATCTCGCCATCCATGTGTGGTCCAATGCAAACAAGGCGCGCGCCATCTAGCGCTGCATCACCTCACCCAAGGCGTCATCAGGTGACGGGCGTGCTCGAGGGGTATACCGGATACGATACACGGTCTGACCGTGTCGCGGTTAATGAACCGCGACCTTAAAAAAGTTTCCGAGGTCGCGGCAGGCCGGGCCAAGATAAGCGGGTCCGCGCCCAAGATAAGCGGGCCCCAGGCAAAACGCCCGGGGCTGGCCGCGACTTATCTTGCGACTTATCTTCCCGGAGGACAAAGTGCCTAGGAGGCGTGTCCTCCCACCGTCCTCTCCGCGCGCGTCCTCCCAGTAAAGATATTCACTACACATGTCGGCGGCATCCTATTCGACAACTGCGGCAAGTTACGTGATCTTTCATAACCGGCGTCAGTATGCCGTAACGCAGTCTATCTTACCGTATGGTTTTGCGGCCTTACCGGACAATGATCGTCCGGTGGACGGACGCCCCGCTGCGCGGGGCGTCCGGTTAATCCAGTGTAACCTGTAGTTACCAGCAGCACAGCACCGACGTCACGTGATCGGCGCAGTGCTTGGCAGTCTATTTGCGGTTACGCCGACACAACCGACGCCAACACTCACACCGACAAGGACGTCTAGACCCACAACGACATCGCCAATGACACCCGCGTAGAAGCACGATGTCCAGCAGAGCAGCACTGCTACTGGCGGTGGTGCTGCTCGCCGCCACCGCTGCCGCCGTAGTGCCAGCGGCGGCGGTGCAGCAGCATGGGGCGGGCGGCGGCCTGCTGCTGCGGCGGCCTGTGCGGCGGCGAAACGGCCTGGTCGCGCTGCCTGTAGGCGACGCTCATGACAGCGGGGAGGGCGCTAGCGTACAACATCATCACAATCATGAACAAATGCGCAGGTCAGTAAGTGATAGGCAGAGTAAGTGGATACCTCATGCTTCACGTTCATACTAACAACATCATGCTCCTCCTCCGCATCATACCGCCTCGTGTATTATCATAATTTCTCATCGACGTCATAAATACCAACGTCTGAGCGTTGTTTGCAGGCGCTTGCTGGAGGTGCCCTCATCGTCGCCCTCACCCTCACAAACACCAACATGCGCGTACGCTTCCACCCTCGCACTCGCATCCCTCCGGCGCACAGCCCTCGCAACGGCAAGCGTGTTGCTTTCATAATCCCACACTCTGATGACACCACACATGAACTGTTCAACACCAAGCATGCTCATGGTCATTACTTCAGGTTGGCGTGAGTGATGAAGTTGCAGCGAATGCAGCGGCGGGAGCATCGCTCTTAGCGCAGATATCGCTGTTGTCTGCGCTCAAATCCGTGGAAGGGAACGACACAGATGCTCGTTACGTGAGGGAGATATCAACTCTGGGGCTGGAAGCTCAGATCGATATCATGAGGGCGGCTGCGGGGACGGGCTTAGACGCCGCTATCACCCTCCACGCGAGGCTGTGGACGATATCAAGCTCGGTTCAGGCTGTGGCTTCCTGCGAAGAGGCTGCTGCAGGGTTGGCCACTACAAGTCTGCATCCAGCAAGCCTTTACCAACTATTTGCTCTCGCGGATGCGATCTGCCCGGGAGACTGCGCCGGCATGCCTCGCAGACAAGGTGCAAGCGAGAAACTCCTCGAGGCCGCTGCACGACAGCTGGCAGTCTCATTGCAGTTTGCCGCAACCCAACAAGAAAGGGATGCCCTAGCTGATGCAAGTGAGGACCTAAGCGAGGGGGACCGCCAGCTGGACGACTTGGCTAAGCAGGGCAATGCGACCCAGGCGCTGCAGGGCATTGCAGGTATGGTGCTTGACACATGCTGGCTGTTGGTGTATGCGTGCGTGTGTGCAAGATTCTAATGCATGTGCGCATGTGATTGCTTACGTGCGTGTACGTGAGTGAGTGCCTGCATGAGGGTGCATGCGTTTGTACAAGTGCACACGTGTCCAATTACAACTAAACAACCGTTGTGCTCGTTTGCAGCCGCATTGTTGAGTACCGTGGCGTCGCCATCCGATATGCGTGCGTCACAATTGACCGCTGCGTTGTGGGCCGCTGCGGCCACGTATCAAGGGGAGGGCAACACCGTCGCTTTTTACAAGTGAGTTCACGCTCTACAAGGTGTATTTACGTTGTGGTGCTGTGTGAGTGAGGCGCTGACTGAGTCGATGAAACAGGGGGAGTAGCCATGGCAGCTACCTGCTGTGGCTCGGATTAAGCTTATGGATTGTAGCAGCTTGTTTGTGCCTCATCACTGTTGCTCTCATTGTCCGCCATGTCGCCAACCGCGTTCAGGTAACACAACACCAACACCAACGACAACAACAACACCACCACCACCAACAACAACAACGACAACGACAACGACTGACATATCTTACCACAGGCGAGGGCGATAACCATCTTGGATACGGAGCAACGGTATTCGCACGCGCCACCAGTGGAAAGGCGACTCCCGAGCGTGCTGGTTGTCGTGGATGATGACGATGGCATGAACAGCAACTCACATGTTGGCACGGTCCCGTCGGTGGTGGCTGTCAGGCAGCCCAATGGCACAACGGCCATCGCATATGCCCGCAGCCCCGTGGACCGCCGTCAAGCAGAACAACCACAAGTCCAACAGTCCCAACCACACCAAGTTGGAGCAACTTCACCAATCATTTTGGCAGCCCATGATGACGCGCATGTACATGCAGCTAGATGACCCCCACAAAGGCATAGGCATAGGCTTTTGCTGCGTCCATCAGTTACTCAGGTATCAGCTGGCCTGTCCATGCACAGTGTCCGTTGCAATAGGTATGTATACAAGCTATTGTAGGTAGCTCGCGTAATTTATTGAGACCGATAGACAACATTCATTCATTAATTAACCCATTCATTGATTCAGGTACAGAGTACCGCGCATAACGGAAAAGGTCGTGGTAAACAAGTATTGTCAGAGCTCGGGCAGACAGGCAGCTCATGTGACAGTCCGCGTGTTCATAGCACACGTCTAAGCACAGCACGTGCTGCACACATAAGCCGAAGGTATATAGATACCATAAAGTGCAATAATAGCTGTGCCGCTAGCCTAATGTTGCTGCCAAAGTACTTCCTATTACCAACCAACAGCACGGCCCACTGAAGTCATGTGGCCAGCATGGGTGCCACACATACACCACCCGACCGCTGATGCAGACATCATACCTCCACAACATCATATGGTGTTGCCTCCAAGTAGCACGGCTGCAGCCAGCTCGAAACCGCCGTCACACCCAACACTAGAATTACGATATACGCAGCAATGTCTCGCGCTAAGCCCTTTGCAAGCTTCAGCGCCACCAACACAAAGCTCAGACCAGACTCTACACTCCTAACTAACCCAGCCAACGAGGGTTGACCTCGGCCTTGCGCACCTGGCACATGCATCCGAGCGAGAAGTTGGTGCAGCATTTGCTCGCTGTCTTCGTGCACCCTCTCAGACACCTGTTCTCCCCTTGCGTGTGACATGCACGCAGCGGCTATGATAGTTATTTGGGTCAGCAGCAGTGTCGCCAACGGCGACGGCAACGACAAGTGTCGTGTGTCATTTATGCACCCTTTGTAGCAGAAACTCAGCACTGTCAACAGAGACACTGCCATGGTTAGCTTCAGCCTCGAGCTGTCGGTGAAGTCTACGGCGTTCTCAAGGCGCTGCCAATCAATGGTTATTGCACCTTTGCTTGCGCTTAATGATGACTCAGGAGGGAGCTCAGCTTCTGAAGGTGAAGTGGACTCCTCAGCAGTTGTATCGGGTGCTGCGGGAGCATCTGCCTGTTCAATAGTTGCAAGAGCTTCATCATGCTTGGCTGAGTGCACGCGCTCCACTTCTACAATGGCACTTGTCACTGGGACTTCGAGCACGCTGGCGCCTGCATAACACACAAACTTGGTACACATGCACACCCACGCACATATGCATGCAAGCCGTACGTGCTCGCATGACACTCGACTCAGTGCGCACGCGCACATAGACACCATGACGAGCGAACAATCATACGCACGCAAACATGCACGTAAGCATGCATGTTGCTACCACGATGGCATACACGTATGGAACAGTATCCTAAGGCAGCAAGAAAGCTGCAACGCAGAACAAGCATGTAGTGGGAGCTGAAGGATTATGAGAGCGTAGACGAGGGCCCAACTGTGTAAAGTAGGTGTCGTTGTTAAATACGCAGTTGCACACAATCCTGATGTGCGCTTGGTCGTTTTATCAGGGCAATAACAAGGGGCGCAATGCAGATCAAAATTATGCGCAACATGCCAGCTGTGGTACGTACGAGCACCACATGCATGCCGAGGTGACCAATCGCACAGGAAAACAAGTGATGTTGCAGTTGCAAAGGAAAAGCACGCGGGCTTGCGAGACAATGAAGCTGAAGCAGCAAGCACAGCATACCTGTGCTTGCTGCTTCAGCTTCATTGTCAAGCCTCTGCGCATAGGCCTGCGACCCAGTAATTAATGCCAGGCGCTCACTGCCCCGCTCCAAGATGCGCCGCCTCCGCGCTTCCCGTCTCCTAGCGGCCTCGTCTAATTCAGCCTCCATCGCCAGCTGCTCCACCACCGCCGCCTCCACGGCCTCCGCCACGGCCTGCACCTCCGCCGTCAGACTTCAGGCCAGACAACCCTAAACCACTGTGTTGCGCGCTGTGCGGTACAGCACTTCGTCGCGGGCGGGCAACGGGAGAGAGCAAAGCAGCAATTGCATCACATGGGCGTCAATCGAGCAAGCAGGCAGTGCACTAGCTTGCAGCGAGCTAGCTGTTGCTTGCTGAATGCTTGGTGGTGAGGCTTGGGGCAGGCACAAGGCGGAGGTGGCGACGGCGGCGAGGTCGCCATGGGTCTGGTTGGGCGGGTGAGTGAGGTGGTTTATTGCTGTGCGCATGCGTGACATAACACGCCGAGCACTTATCTTGATGGCGACTGTCAACCGTAGACAGGCACACAGTGCTCTGTCATGTTTTGAGTGTTGGTTTTGTCACCAGTACTCAGGTAGAACCACAGACCCACACACCATTGTATTCATTTTGTGCCTCGCAGCTTTGCCAGCTCGCCAACGCCGCGGTGTTGATACTCGTGCTGTGGGCTGCACTCAAGCTCGGCCAGATAAAGTACGCGAACCAGCGGCTGGTCCGCACCAACTTTGCTGGCCAGAAGGTAGGCAAAGCTTTTGGTCGACTGACACGATTTGAGACTGTTGTGGGGGTTTTGCAAAAGCAAGCATTGATGTCCATGTACTCGGACAGTTGCTGCCGGATGGTCACACTGAGATCGTGACGCGCGCTCGCGACACTGACGGCCAGTACTACGAAGTTCGGGTGAGCTGAGTTATTGCTTATGCAGAGTGCAGTGCCTCAATGTGCATGCGCATTCGGGTTGCTAACCAGCAACGAGTCGTTCTCCTGCCACTTGTTTGCTCTCTGCTTTGGTTTGGTAAGCACCAGTCATTCCTCAACCTTGCACAGCGAGTAAGCAAAGCAGCGGTGCTGTTGTGTTATCATTGGCAGTATGATCGGTACATATCGCAACCAGCCATTGTTGCAAGCTTTTCTGCAGTTGTTGCTGTTCTTGGGTTGCATGTGGACACACTCACAATCTGCTTTAACCATCCCTTTCAGTTCCATATTGCAACCAACCTTGGTAAATTGTCAACTGTGTAACAGTTGACAACAAAGCCGAATGCTCCGGGATTCTTTGCGGACAAGCCAGGATCAACACCATATCATCTTCACCTTAACCAGACAGAGACGTTCACAGTTGAGACAGGTACTCCTGTACTGCACTGCGTCTTACACTGAATCTCATTGCACGGCAGCTGAATCAAACCTGTGGGTCATGCAGGAACAATGGATTATATTCTGAATGGTACTCTTGGGCGAGCACATGTGGGGGATACGGTTGCCATCCCTCCCAATTGGCCACATTTGTGAGTGACGGTCTTGGGCATCCATGATTGCAGACGCCTGTGCTTGTCAACCGTGTGTTTGGAAGTGATGCATGAGCCTGATCCACAGGTATTACAATGGAGGCAAGGACGATCTTGTTGTGCTCGTGAAGCTGGAGCCTGCGCTCGTGGGTGAAGCATTCTTTGAGAACATCGCTGGCACGAACATCGATGCTCCAAAGTCTTCCAGTCGTGGCATTGTGGAGGTGAGAGACAAAAGTATATGGTAACAGCTGGCAATAAGACTGCGCTCGCGGCTCATGTTGGTTGTAGTAATTGTGGTGGTCTGAGCAGGCCGCTCAGATGTTGGAATGGGCTGGCATACGCGTTGGTGATGTCCATCCTACGGTTGCTTTCCTGATTGGCAAAGTTCTCGGGCCGGTTGGTGAACTGGTTGGATACAAGTGCCCACACCCGGAGTATACTGCGGACATGGAGACCGCAAGTCGGCAGTATGTCTGATATAAACTACTCTCGTAGCTCTCTACAGCAGCCCTTGAACCGCGCATCACCACCACAAGTTGGTGCGTAGTATTGTCTGATGATAGGTTGATGTGGTCTGTGACAATGGCAGTGCTTGGATGTGTGATGCGTTCGCTCTGTGACATTTTACATGGTACCAGCATCTAAACTTATTTGCAGCAGGTTGCTGTTTTGATGTCTTCATGGACACAAGTTGTTTCCTTTGCAGTTCCTCCTCCTTGTTGGTTCTGCGCTTGGTCAACTCCTTGTGAGCATTGCTCCAGCTGATGCCACCCAAAGCAAATCCTCACATCATGATGGCGATGGATGCTGCTATGAAGATGCTTGCAGCACAGGAAACAGTTCGTCATGACCTCCTACACAGCCAGCAGTACCTTGCATCAATGGCCGGTGGCACTGGTCTCAGCGCCGGCGCATATCAGATATGGCACCTTGCTCGCCAGCCAAGTAAGCTTGCCGCATTCCTCTTGAAGCCATACATGCTATATGATACAGCGACTGGTGTATGACCGGCGATAATATCTGATCCAGTGCGCACCGGCCACGCCAAATACATGTGTCGTACCCACGCTTGCTCCTCTGTTTTGTGCACTTTCTTGTTTGTTCTTCATGTCATGACATTTTAAGCGACAAGACATCAAGTTGGCGGTGACATTGTAAGTCGCGCGTTGCACGCACAACTTTCAGGTTAGGTTGTGGCGGTGAGAAGTGCAATGTTCCTCTTGTGGCGTGGTTATGGGGAAAGCATACCACTTGGGAGGTTATGGCCAACATGTCAATGTGCTGACTTGTTTGAAGAGTTTGAGAGTGAGCTCAAATCCATAGGTGCCACTTAGCGGTATGTGTTATTGCCTCTGCTATAAGGTGGTGTGCACCCACTTGCAAGATAATATCTTTAGTGACTATTAGCAACTGAGCGCGCATAGAAAGATGGTTGGTTCTCCCATGACTTGCACTTGTTCACGCGTGGAGAGCGGGGAATTACTTGGGTGAATTGGCCATCATGGTCTACTCGCCATTTGGGGCTTGTTAGCTCAACCTTTTGCGACCTGGAAGTTGTAATCAAGTTGGGAGGATGTCACGCCTACAGAACACGACGTCTCACTCCTAAGTACTTACTTATGGTAGTAAGTACTACTACTACTACTACTACTACCATCAGGCTGTGTGAAGAGTCCGCTTTATGAGTATGTGTAGTGCTTGTGAGGTATGCTCATGTACAGCCTGCCCTTGAGCCCACGAGGCCTTGGGCATGGTAAATGCACAAGGCATGAGTGAGATAGCACAGAGCTGCTCACCGACTGCGGTACTGCTTTTTGACATAGCTTGGCTATGTCAGTTCGTTGTGACATGGTCACACATGCACGTAGCTTCTCTAAGGCAGACTTGGAGCAAGATACAATGGTCTTATCTCTTCGTGTTGATCGACGCAGCAGTGGAATGCAGGAAGCCTGACTATTGGTGCGCTATGTCAGAAGGCAGAAAAGGGAAGTGCATAAGGGTGTTGCCAACATTGTGTTGGCCAACAGAGCTCAAGTGAACTTACAGTATTCTTGTACGTGGGGTTCCTAGCCTGGTTGTTCAAATGGCCTTTTCCCATTCTCATGTGGGGTGGTTGTTGACAATACTGACAGTACTTGGTAAAAGTTGTTATTTATTCTTGCAGTCTGCTATGCACTCGGATAAGTGTGTGTCACAGCTTCGCATTATGACCAATTAAGCGTGAGACTCAATGATTGTTGATCTCTAAGCTAGGGGTAAGGTACGATAGTGCGGAGGCTTAATTATTTGCGGCATAATCACTTATTAGGCAATTATTTGAAACATAGTTGAAACCTGAATCGGATAAGGCAGTTGTTTTAAACTGTAACAAGAAACTTCTCTTTGAAGGACTTTCAAAAGCGCCTCAAAGCATTCGGTGTATGTGCCATAAATGATGATATGCATTCAGCTAAATGTTACACTACAACCGTCACATATCAATTACATCGTATTATTATTTTTATTATGTTCGATCGTAACCTAGCAATTATTAATTCAATACGGTTACGCAAATGTTTGTATCAATACTTATATTTACACTAACTCTACCATACGGTACGTGCATCGTTGCTAAAGAATTTTAAGTGGTACCAAGTTATTGATATGTGCTAACGCATATACGTGTATATAACACGCTAATTACAAAATGTTACGGAAAAGCCATGTATGTATATATATGTATGTACGTTTATTGTAAAATGTAGCATGACGATGTTACAACAGTTGTCACGGTGATAAACTCCTCGCATGCTTAATGCGTCAAAAAGGGCCAGCGCATTGCCCTTGCTGTGTGCTTGTCCAATGCCAACTTGCTACTTTGCTGCTCTTGCACTGCTAGTGACTACCCTTGTCCACACTGCACAGTGCTTTGTTGGCTGACTTGTATAGTTGGCTAGGGTCTTGCTATTGTACTTGCATGTGCTTATGTACATTGCTTTAGGCAAAGAGGGATGCACTAACTTATCCTTTATTTCGCGTGCGCTGGTGTAGGCTTCTGTACATGCTGTTCCAGCCAGCTACCGCACGTGACCTGGCACGACAGCGATTTCACGTGATCCGTACACATGCTTGACCCGGAGTGGATCACTCCTGCGCTTGCAATCACTCTCGGCTCACCAATTTCACTGAACTCAGTGAAGCCGCCCTCACGGTTGCCCCCCGTAACGCTCCCCTCCATAACACACCCACCGTTGGAGACACAAAGCGAAACGCAACATCATGCATAAATCCTCTCCCGGTGTGGTACCCCGAGAAAGGAATTGGCTTAGCTTGGCTTTAGGCTTATGAACCATGAGTCATAACATGTGATTAATTACTCATGACTTTGCGGTATGGGGGCTCTGTCTCCCTCGGCACGAGTGCGGTCGATCTGAGCTTCTAAAACCGGCGCAACGCCTGCTGTGAGTTAGGGTGAGAGAGAGTCCTAGCCCAGGGCTTGCTGCTGCTCAACCGTGTCAGGGGCGGCGGCGGCGGCAGAGGCGGCGGGGTTGGCGGCGTGAGCGAGGGTTGGGAAGACGAGGTCGAGGGAGGATCAGCTGGTCGGCTGCTGCTCGGCCATGGCGGCGGGGTGGGCACGGTGTCATCCGTGCCTGGAGCCGCAGTGACGGAGCGGGGCGGAGGCGGGAGAGGGGGCGGGGGCAAGGCGGCGGCGGTTGCTGCTCCGGCTGTCGGAGGCGCCACCAACACCAGCACCACCACCGCCGGTGGATGGGGGGCGCCGTCACGGCGCCATCTGCCAGCCGCGACGGCGGCCACTCGCGCGACCGGGCGTAGCTGCGCGGAGGCGGGAACCCCTTCCCGCCCCGCCCCACCACTGGCGGGCGGGGCCGCCCAAGCTGTAAGTTACTCTAAACATCAAGCTTGCCCTCAATCAACTAGCCTCCAGATCGCTTGTTGCATTGCTCCGATCGGAGCTTGCTACGCAACGCCCCTCAGATCGGAGCTTGCTTGCACCGCCCACATGCTGTTTGGAGGCAGTCAAGCTCATGTAGGGCTGAAACACATCATTATATCTAGCGGGTTGAACGCCGATCTGAGCACAGTAAGGGTACAAGTCAGCTGTGGTGAGAGTTGCTGTCACCTTCAAAGCATGTTGACTGTCGCACAACACGATCTTAACGTTGAATGATGGATCAGGTGTGTTTGGTGAAGCAGTTGATGCTCCGATCACAATCAACTGACGGGTGTGAACCAATGATGCTGTAGTTGGGAGAGGTGTTTGCTAAAGAGTTGATCGGTAGTGCCAGTAGCAGATATTCGCTCTGCAGTAAACAGCTGCTGTCAAGAGCCAGGCACTAGTTGGAGCGACTAAAGTTCTGGTAGGCTGTGTCTCGTAGTGGTCATGCCAGCCGTAAGGCAATTGCAGAGCCAGCAGGCTGATGATTGGTTCCGCTGCTTTTGCAATCAACCTTGACCGCGCACCCAAGCCAGTGAGCTAACAAAGTAACTGTCGCTGTTTGGAACAATCTTGTTTCAATCAGCCCCGTCGTGTCTTGCGCCAGGCTCTTTCTGTGTGCTCCTGCTTGGGTGGGCAATGTCCGTACACCTTGATGCTGTCCACGTCTGGACCGGTCCACGCCTTGGCATGTGTTTCTTGCCTTGATGCCGATCAACCTTGTCTTGAGTGCGTTTTTGCCGAAAGCTGAGCTTAATAGCTATTATTGTACTTGCAGAGGATGGGGCGGAAAAAAATTCGTATCGAGAGGATAGCCGATGAAAGAAATCGGCAGGTATGTTTGTCTGTGCAGCTGGCAGCTGTCAACTGTGCAGGGTTTGCATCTGTTGCTGAGGTGCTTTGGCGCAGGTCACCTTTACAAAACGGAAAAACGGTCTCATGAAGAAAGCAATGGAGCTGAGTGTGCTTTGTGATTGCGACATCGCGCTCGTTATCTTCAACAGCAATAACAAGCTCTTTCAGTACTGCTCGAGTGAGATGGACACCATCCTGGGCAAGTACTCTACAATGTGCCATGAACCCCATGAAAAGCGCAACAACCAAGATGTGAGTTCAGCGCAAATACATCACACGCATACATATGGCCACGCCGGGTTGACGATACTCTTCCCTCTCCCCCCGCCCTCCGTTTTGTCCGGCTTGTCTGACCATTGCTTTCGTTATGCAGCTCTTCACGCAACATTTTGCATCCCAACTCAATAGCAACTCCAATAAAGATGACAGCGACGATGATGGAGATGAAGCTATTGGAGGAGCAGATTTGCAAGCGCAAGTCAAGGTACTCATGTTTCATATTGTTTATCATGTTGTGGATCGCACACCATGCGCTATCAAAGCAGTCAGGCCTCCTGGTTGGACATTGTTTGGTGACACTTCTTGATCCGGATGCTGACCGTGTTTGCGCTGGTCTGTTGTGGTTGCAGACTGAAATCAAACAAGAAGCCCCAAGTGTTGATGCGGTGGCGCTCGGAACCGTGCCGAGTACGCAGGGTGCACCTCGGCAAGCGCTACCAGCAGCATCCGAAGCAGCGAACCAGGACCACGCACACCCCATTTCATTTGAAGGAAGGTAATCAATCCTGCCTGCGTGGGACTTACATTGTAGAAGCTTGCTTTGGTTGTACAGTGGGTATCCTATCCAGTGCCAGCACTGTCGTCCTGCACTCTTTTACCCACTGTCAGCTATGGCTGGAAGCGTGAACAAGCAAGTATCTGCCTGCCTGATGCACGCAGTTGCAGCATTGTGAGCTGCTCTGATCTGTGCTCGTCTGCTGTAGTTTCATGAACCCTATGGCGGGAGGCGCTGATGGATTCAGACCTCCTGGTCTGCATAATGATCCCAATCCCTACGCGCTGACTCCCCGCAGTGAGAAAGCCTACCATCGGATAAACCAGGAATTCGACTTCATGAGCCAGCATGTGTCCATGTCAACAGAGCAGGTGCACGCTTTGTCTGGTGTTGCATGCATTCGTGTATGCTTGCGGCAATGCGTTGCTAAGCTGTTTGGCACGCATCACACAGTCCCCTACTAGTTTTTTCATGCCAATGGCCTCTCCGCGAGGCTTGGGCCCTTCTTCACTGGGGTTAAAGCAGAGCTTCTTTTCGTCCCTAAATTCCCCGCTTCCGAGGCATGGAGCACCCGCACCCAACAACATGATGCCGCTCATGAGTGGCATCATGGGTCACAACTCCAAGTTCCCCGGTCAGTCGGCACTTCTTGGTAGACTAGGTATGCAGGACAGCATGGGTAGCCCGAACGCGCCCTCTTCATCACGCAAATCCGGCAAGCGAGACTTGTCCATTGTCATTCCCATCAACGATTCCAAGGTATATCGTTGATTGCTGCCTGAGAACCACTTGTAATTGTCTGCTTCATGTATTTGGGTTCTTCAATTGCACTTGTACTGCCCTGATCATACCGCGAGGTTGACTGTGTGCATGTTGCAGCCGATAAATGTTGGTGATGCGAAGAAGGGTAAGAACTCAAGGCAACAGCCCCACGTTGGCGTTGTCAACACCGGCCAGTCAGCTGTGGCCGCAGCGGCTGCCGCCAATGCCATTTCTGCTGCTGCCAAAGGCAAGGCTCCTGTGCTGAATGCAAAGGGCGTGCCGTCCAATGCACCTCCTGCAAACATGAATGCATTAGTGCGCACGGGACCTGCCAAGGTGACCACAGCAAGCCGACCAGGTATGCTGAACATGATGCCTGTGCAGAAGAGACCAGTTCCTCTCACTTGCTTCACTCATTTGTTTGTGTTCTTGCGGGTGGTGCACCAGGCAGCAATGCCATGCCGCCTCCACCTCCAGTGCAACACTCCAGTGCAAACATTGAACACAACTTCATGGAGCTCCCAACGCCAATGGACATGGCCGACACTCCTCTTGATTTGAAGCGCCAGATTGGAGCATCCTTGCCATCACCAATGGACCTTCGCGCAATGCCTGAGCTTGCAACACCAAAGGTGACGCTCTTTGCCAGCTTGCCATACAGCAAATTTGCCAGTGCATCACATCCGCAGTAGGAGGGATTGAAAGCAGGCATGCCTCTCCTGTTGGCTCAGCTGTGTTGACGATGTTATGTGGCACGATGGCTGATGTTTTGTTGCCACTACAGGATGGTTTGATGTCGGCTCGGACGCTAAACCAAGCGATTTCCGACTTGCCAACTCCAAACCTTGAGACGCCCGGGACGCTGAACATGACACCCTTTACTCTTGCAAACATTGACTGGCCATCTCCCTCAAAATGCTTGGGGGTACGTGCTGACAGATGCCATTGGTGTGGAGACTTCTGTAGCTTATTCAAGCATACAACAAGTTCTTACTTGTGGTGTGCAGCGAGGTATCTTGACGCCGATGCATTCCACAACACCCACGCTGCTGACGAGCTCGGACTTCTCTGCACCATCCGCACATGCAGGGTGCGTCAGCTCACAGTCTGTTTAACACGTTGTGATTGCAGTTGACTGTGTGGTGTTTGTGCGTGTTCTGTGTGCTGAAGTAATTGTGCATGCAGCGATGCGGTCTGCAAGGTAGAGGTAAAGCAGACAGATGATAGTAGCCGGGAGCAGGATGCAAAGCGGAGGAAATTGACCTCATGATGGGCATCCTCCCATTTTTTTGACTGCCAAAACCCCTTGAGGAGGCAATGTGTCAGCGTCAAACCTGACAATGAGCGATGTCATGGTGTACAGGGAGACATACATAGTCGCGGATATCATATCTTGCACAACTTGTGGCCTCCCTGGCAACAAGTGTATGCATACATTGGCATGCAACCCTGCGCGCGCGTGCCCTGTGAGATACCTACCTGTTAAAAAGGCTGCCAAGGGAGTTATTGGCGCCACTCAACCACAACTTGTCCTGGCCAGCGTGCATGCGCGAACTCCTCGGAACATCCGCGGAGTGCGGCACCAGCCTGGCCTATTGGTGACCAGACTGTGTTCACGCTGTTCATGGACAACGCCCGGGGGGACAGCCTCCCCCTCCCCCTCTCCCCCTCCCCCCCAAACCTGCCAGCAGCTTTTTTCACCACCAGCTCCTTTTCCTAAAGCATTGTTGAAAAAGTTGAGCAACCTGCAGCTACCAGAGACCATTGTCAGATGTGTATGTATTATAATTATGTTTAGCGAACTGCGTTGAACTTGTGAAATGCCGAGCAGGCTGATTGGCACACACGCATGTGCTTGCACACAAGGGTGAGTGCTGAGATTGCACTAGCTTACGATCACTAATGCTGCCAGCCTGGTAGCAGTGGGGGGGAGGCTGCTGGTTGCATATCAATATTGGCGGTGGCTCGCACGGAAACACTGTGTCTGCATTGACAGGGTTTGCTTAAAGTGCGTCGCGCAAGTGGTCGGCGTATACTGTGCGTATTGGGTGTGGGGTTAGCTGGTTTGCTAGCGCATGATAACAGCAGGTTCATGCAATTTGCGTGTATCATTGACCCAAGGCCCGCTCTGTAGTAGGCTGTCTTAGGCGCTCGAGAACTTGGGTCATAAAGCCCCCCCCCGCCCCCCGCCGGGCGCGCGCGTGGCTTTCTCCCCGACGCGCTGCTGGCAATCAATCTGCACATGCATCCACATGCATCAAGCCGAGTGGAACTGTCAATGGCATGAGAGAATGCATTATGCTGGGCACGACAGAGGCCATGGTTTCTGTGTCACGCGCTCTCGCACACACCACGCTCCCTAACTGAATGAAAGCATTGAAGAAAATGAGGCCACATCCTCTACTGGAATGCAACCAAGTTGCATAGACGAACAACCAAGTGTAGCGGCATGGACACGTTCCTGGACCCTTTCCCGTGTTTCTGTTTAATGTAAGAGTAGTGTCTGTCCAAATTGTAGAACGCACGTAGACATGGCCTCCATGTCATTCCAAAGTGCGTCATGCGGTTATGAAACCAGCTTTGCAAAGGCTCTCCCAATTGCATGTCTGCTATCATCTGCAGACCTGCAGTTGGTTGGGCGCTACCCTGCTGGTTGTCTCCTACCTGCCTTCCTGCCTGCCAGTCCTAAGCATTGCACATAGGAACCGGCTCCTAAGTTTACTTATTGTGTTTAGGGTTGTTGTGCTAGGATATGCTATTGGTGTTGCATGCTCTGTTGTTAAGTGATTGCTCTTGCTTTGGATTTTTTGGCCCCTCAACTCTACCATATGTCTCCATGACAAGAGGCATGACATCTTCTGGGCGATGACTTGCACACTTAAAACCTCTTGATTTGCTTTATACATGCTCCTACTCCCGGAGTTGCCCGAGGTGCTGTACTTATATCCATAAGCTGGGCATGCTAGCTCTAATTCTAAAGATGCCGAAGCTTTGCATCAAGCGACAAGATTGCGCATGTGCATTCCCAGGTGATCTTGTGTGACTTAGGGTTCTTTAGTATTGGAAAAACACTTGTGGCCTTGATGACTGGATGGTTTTGGAGAATGACCATTACTTATTTGGCATTAACAGCGCTTGTAACCGGCTATACCCTGCGTTGCACTTGACAACTCCTGCAAGGTATACCCTGTTCAACCATGCGCTGTGCATCTAGTTGCCCAAGAATTCTACTTGAAAAACGAATGGGGGCTAGGATTGCAAACATCTCTGGCTTGATCATGAGGCCGTGACTGGCTCGGCTCGACTGCTTGTGGTGTCTTGGGTTGCTTCCGTTTTAACTCGAACATAAACCAACGGTGGCGCACGTAAGTATGTCACGGTGGCATCCGGGTTCTTCAAGTGCCTGCGCGCTTGGGCCACCGCATCGATGACATCATCAGCCATATCCCATCTCAAGATGTTAGGCCCTCTGGAGTCCTGCGCTCCAACAACAATAACCTGTACATACACATGCTGTCAATCATGTGGCACCGTATGGCATGAAGGACCAAAGGTGCGCCAAGGCATAAGCCCCGGAGAAGGCAGTTGAATGCTTTAGTAGCTGACTGAGTTGGGTAAGTAAAAGAAAGCCACTGATGCCACTTACTTTGCTGACAGAGTCCATGCCATGAGCAGCCCAAGTGTACATGTAGAAGCCGTGCACGCCCGCGGGGCCTTTGCCTTGGCGGTATATATCGTTCAGGCGATCGCTCGTCGCAAATTGTTCCTGGAAGGCTTCAAATTCGTCTAAGCCAGGCGCTGGTTTGATGACTTCCTCAAACAGCTCCCTGGCATGCATGTTGGTTCAGCTAGAAGGCATCACCACATGGTTGAGTTGCATGTTGTTGTGCTCACTTGTAGCAATCGTGCGCGGGAGACGACCATTCGTATGGCATCGGATTGATGACAATCACAACGCCTCCCTTCTTGCAAAGTGGCACACCTCCAACATACATGTTGAAGTAGTATCCCAGCGCGTATGTGTTGACCTGTGTGATGTTGTGTCATACCACACACGCAGCATCATCTCAAGCAGCGGCAGTGGTTACCAGCAAAGGGTTGAAGTAGCAATCCTTCGTGTACGGTCCCAAACATGATGGAGCCACAATAAGAATATCACTCTGTCCTTCAACATCCATGACTTTGTCACGGTAACACAACTCTAACGTGCGTGCATGAACTGCGGTTGTCTCGCCAGCCGTCACCTGCGCAAGTACACATACGCATCACGCAAGGCACAACAAGTCTTGTGCAGTGCACTTGTTGGGGTGACATCAGCGCGTGCCAACATGTACACTTCACATGTTGTGTGCGTACTAGCCTGAAGGAGGCCGAAGGGTCCACGGACGAGCGGCGACCAGAAGATGCGCATGCGCAGCCACAGCGGCGTGAAGCGGAGGCTCAGCAGCGTCAAGTGCATGAGCGTCTTCTGCCACAGGTTCATCTCACGTATCAACACGGATACCCACGAGAGGTACCAGGGGAACAGCTGCTCGTCCAGCACAGTCTCTATATGAAACACCTGCATGGACACACATAAAACGAGTCGACAAATTGGTAGAACAGCCCAGATTGATTACCTTATGTGTGCCTGCATGTGCGTGTACGTGCATGTGCGCGTGCGTATGTGCATATGCATACATAAATGTACGTGCAATTGTAGGTGTATATCAACATGTGTACACACGCGCAGACGTCTGTATGTGGTATACAGCCTTGCCTCGGTATGTTTTTGCATAATCTTGCCGATGCGCTCAAAGCTTCGGTGTATTGCGCTGCGTTCGGGGTCGTACAGCGACCGCGTGGCTCTGAGAGTTTTGCTGTCATGGTTGGTGCGCAGCGAGTCGTAGTGCACGAGCCCCGTCGCGTACGACTTGTACCCACCGTCCATGCTCACGTAGTTCACGTTGGCATACACCAACAACGACGCCTCAGCCACCGTCTTGCAAATCTGCAACGCACAGCGGTTTGATTCAGTAACCACCAATGTGCAAACTTGCATGAAAGTTTGTGATAGCCCACTGCTGATTAGCTTTGGCACTTGAGTATGCCAGTTAACAAGTACATGTTCACAGAAGCCAATGCAAATGACTGAGATTGATGGTCTTCTTGTTGGGTTTACATTCAGGTGACAAATGCTGACCTTTACTGGCTCACCGTGGCGGGTTGTGCCGATGACCACGCTATCATACTCGTCAACCGCATTGTAGTTTCGCATCCTGTGCACGTTAACAAAGTCACATAAGTTAACACAGTTTTCACATACGGCGCATGCAACACACAATACACATGCTCACCGCTCTGGGTGGTACTTATTGAAGAGTTTTGGCCCGCAGATGTGGCGGAACTCGTCGGGCCGTATGTACCTGTGCAGCGCGATGGAGCACACAAACGTGATGTCTGTCACGCCCTCGGAGACGCATATGGCCTCGCACGTCTCCAACACCCGAGCACTGTTCGAACACAATGTTGGGGCTACTGCATTACTCATGCATGACAGCAAACAGCATTACACACCGTATGTCTGGCATCTTCATTGGTGGCAGCGGAATGCTTACGTCATCAAAGGCAAAGCAGATCTGCAGCAAAGAATGAGTTTCAAAGACTGCACGAAGTTGTACGTACACGCAAGGCACATGTACACGTATATGTGTGTGTGCGTGAATGCGAGTAAGCACACAAGCGCGCGCACGCGCACGTATGCGCGCATGCATGTGCAAGCTTTGCTTCCCATGCATGCAGAAAGAGAGGCCATACCTTAGGATTGGGATTATCAGCCTTGAGCTGCCGGATCTTCTCGCGGAATGCGGGCATGCCGAGTGGGTTGTTGATCGCGCCATCGATCATGCCTTGCACCTGTGCATGAAAGCATGTAAGCATTCAACATCATTCACCAGCATTGGAACAAACACAGCCACATGACAACCAAGTGGTTTCATTACAAGCAGAAACCCTACCAACCCTACCAAAGCAATGATCGCACCAATGCGCAAATACACAATTCAAACCAATGCAGCATGCAGTAATAGAACCACCACCACCACCACCAACACCAACATCAACAACACCACAACAACTATACCTGCTGCGGGTCGCGCGTGCCGTCCTTGCGTACACCCCCATACACGACTCTGGTGCCTGCGGGGAGCTCGTACGTGCGCAGGCTCTCGCCGTACTGGAAGAGGAAGCGCTCGCCAGGCTCGGAGTAGAACACACGAGGAGCATGCTTGTGACCTCCTTCACTCAACGTTGGTGTTGATGTTGATGGCGATGGGTCCTGTGATGATGAAGCCAGGGGTGGCAGCAACCGCCTCCTGCTTGACATGATGCAAGGGGACAAGTGTGCTGTGAACTGAGAGGCCATTCAGGCAAGGCATGAGCTTCAGACAAGTTTCTCGCGCCAGCTGGCATGCATGCTGGCAAGCATTGCTTCAAGTCAAACAACCACAGCAGCTGCTCAGCTGTGTGTACCTGTGGTGGTGGTGGCTGCGGCAGCGGGGAGCGAGTGGCGCATGCTGCCGTCGTTGCCCGCTGCTGCTTAGCACAAGTGGGGCATGAAGGGACATGCAGCGGGTTGATGGGCTGGTAGTGAATGGCGGCAATGCCGTGGCGGACACCGCCGCCGCCGCCATTGCCGCCAGCGATGCTTGCTGCGCGGCAATGCAAGCATGGATGTAAGGCTGATTGCGTGCAGCATGGGTGCACATGTAGGCATGCAGGATGGGTGCATGGCTACGTATTTGGTAACAAGTCCGGAAGAGGTATCCATAGTATGAGGTTATTGGCATGTCACACGCCATTGTGTGACATGCCAATAACGCGGGACGGTGCGTACGTACGAGCTGTGCACCAAAGAAGGCAACGCGCACGTCGTCGTTGTCCTCGTCCTGGTCCTCGTCCTCGTCACCCTCCTACTACGCCTGCTTGCCATTGCGCCATGACTACCACCCACAGGTGACGCCAATGCCAATCTCAATCTCACACTTGCCCGACATGCCCAGTGTGTCAGTTTAGCTCACAGACTCTGAGCCTGTCCTGCCCATCATCAGCTGGGCGGCGGGCCAGGCCCTCCCCGTCGAGGTGGTTAGCCCCTCCGCCGCCTCCGCCCTGCTGCAGCTGGAGGGAAAGGGAGATGAGGCCGGCGGAGGGGACGTCAAGCACGCCTCGCTGGACGTCCGCACCCCGGAGGAGTTCGCCGCCGGCCACGTCCCGGGCGCAGTCAACGTCCCGGTCAAGGTGAAGAACCCGGACGCCGCCCCTGGCGGAGGCCACGACAGCCTAGTGGATAACCCGAACTTTGCTGGACAAGTGGAGAAAGCCTTCCCGGACAAGAACGCCGGCATTGTTGTGGTACACATTCGGGAAGCACATGCACACTACCACACATTGTTTCAACTGCAGTGTACTTCATGTGTTGAGTTAACAACAAGTCCACCACTACATTGTAGCTTACAGTGCATGATGAAAGCATGTGACACGCATATTTCACAAACATCCCCTCCCGGTTCTTGTGCACACACACACATTGCATGCTTGCTTTTGTGCAGAACTGCCAGGCGGGGCGGAGATCGGCGCATGCAGCAGGCGTACTCAAGGACTTGGTGAGTGCATTGCATCCTGACTGATCACTTCATGCATACTTCCATAAACACATCATCATCATGTCGCTTCAGGGCTACACTGGTTTGAAGGACCTTCAAGACGGGTTGAGCAACTGGTCGCGCAGCGGACTCCCCTTGTCCAAACAAGGAGATCATAAACAGTAAACACACATGAGAGCTTTGGCGCAGGCGTGTACGCATAGCTTTGTAGATAGTAAGAACATCATCTTGCAGCCATTGCTGACAGACGGCTTTTATACTTCTCGCCACACCGCAACTGCGTGTGGGAAAGCCATTCTGCCATGCAAACGTCTGCAGATTCAAGAATAGGTAATGAAAGGTAGGGAGAGTGCAACGAGTATACTATGTGTACAACTCGACAACATACACAATCAATGAACACGACTTCTGTGCTGTAAGTGACCGATACTATCGCGACGAGCGCCCGTTGATGTTGTTGTTAATGTTGGCACCCGGCCGTGGGTTGACGAATGTCCCGAGGGCGGGAGGCCGCATGGGCAACAGTTGCTGGTGCGGTTGTTGTTGTGTGTGTTGTAGTTGTTGTGTCGATGACGATGACGTGGCGGCCGCGCCTGGCAGCATGTGGTTGGCTGCGCTGATCTGATCCGACAGCGACATCATGAGATCGATCATGAGACTGAGTTTCTTCGCCACGGCTCGGGACATGTCCTTCACCTGTCCCTCCATCTTATCGATGCGAGCCTCAATGACACCCATATCCGCACCGCTATGTTGGGATGCAGACATGTCGTTGTTGTTGTTGTTGTTGGCACCTCCCTCCCCGTTGGCAGCCAGCTCCGCGCGTGATCGTGTCTTGAGCGCACCCGCCTTGTTGGCATTGCCACTAACACTGTTGGCTTTGACATCGATGTTGTCCGCCTCTTTGTTGTGATCATCAATATGTCCCTGTATGGCCGCCTCCTTCTTGGCCAAATCCGCCAATATGTGTGTCATCTCCTCTCTATCCAGCACGCCATCTCCCGTCACATCGTACTTCTTCAACAACTCGGCTACGCCACCCGGCGCGTGTAGTATCTGTAACGCGCCAGGGTTGTCTTTCAACACTTGGGCGAGTTCCTCTTCATCGATGAGGTTGTCGAGGTTGGCGTCGGCGTTGTCGAGGTCCGTGGCGAGGCGGCCCACGTCGCGCTTCCATGTGAACAAACGGGCGATGGTGGAAGACACGCGCTCGCGAAGACGGGCGTAGTAGAGCAGATCCTCCTCGCTCTGACTCGACTTCACATCTGGTGTGACAGAGGTTGTCAGAGATTTGGGTATGTGTCACGCGTGTTGATGCTCGAACAAAATTACGTGCATCACTGTGTGCGCATGTGCACACGCACGCATGCACATATGCGCGTGCGTGTATGCGATTTCTGAGTTGGCACATGTGCATCATCTGTATGCATGTGTGCACACATACGCGCGCGCACACACGCACATCACACGCACACGCATACGCACAAATAGAGATGGATGTGCACACGCATATATACCACAACAACTACACACCCACGTACCGGCATACGAGTCGTTGATGATGGCTAGGAACATGTTGAGCAGCACGAAGAAGACTGTCAGAAAGTAGGCGTAGAACAGGAATGGCGCCATGTAGCGGTTGCTCGCCACCAGGTCACCGTAAGCGAAGTCGCCCAGGAGGAAGCGGACCAGGGAGGAACACGACTCGGAAAAGGACTTGAAACCAACGACCTGGACAGGACACGAGAATATGTTGGTATGTTGGTTTGTGTGACGTTGTGACACGTTGTGTGTATGCGTGTGCGTGCGTGTGCGCGTGTGCGTGTGTACGTGTGAGCCCATGTGCATGTGCATGTGCATGTGCGCGTGCGTGCGCGCATGTGTGCGTGTGTCGCTCACGTCTGCGCCAAAGGACACGTAGTACGCTGCCGCAAACCCGAACAGCACGATTGATCCCATGATGGAGAACAGTAGCAAATCAAACCCGGCATTTGACAGCGTGCGCAGTATGGCGTCCATGCGCGGCACACTCCTCAGATACTTGAATATCTTGAAATAGACCAGAAAGAAGTTGAGCGCAGACGCATTAAGCTCCTGCGTGGCATAATACGCCACGGACGGGAAATCGATGTACTCGATGGTGTCGTTGTCATAATCGAAGTTGTTGAGCTTCACCAACGCCGACACGCGTAACCCGATCACCACGTAGAATATTATCAAGTTCGCCCAATCGAGCCAATTCCAAGGATCGGAAAAC
Source organism: Chlorokybus atmophyticus (assembly GCA_009103225.1). NCBI lineage: Eukaryota > Viridiplantae > Streptophyta > Chlorokybophyceae > Chlorokybales > Chlorokybaceae > Chlorokybus > Chlorokybus atmophyticus. Next base: position 75,489 of record RHPI01000273.1, on the reverse strand, counting down.
TCCCCGGCGAACCCCTTTTGTTTGATCTCAATGAGTTCCTCGATAGTATAATACACCACAAGGACGACGAACAATAGCTCGAAGCCCGCGACGATGTAATCGGATCCGGACACGTAGCGGTACAACCGGACGGTGCGCATGACGGCTTTGGGGAATACGCCGCCAAAGGGAGGGGATTCGAAGACCAAACGGACGATGGTGAAGAGGTTGAAACTGGACTGGAGGACGGTCATGTCGATCACGATCGCGCGGGTCTGATCGTCGAGCCAACGGTTGGATTGGAGAGCAGCTACCTGCGTGTGGGTGGGTGGGTGGGCGTGCGTGCTTACGTATACATGTGGGCGCACACATGCCTGCGAGTATGTGCATCTACACGCATGCGCGTGGATGTGGGTATGCGTGCGCGTGCATGTGCATGGGCATGGGCGTGTTCTACGTGCCTGCAGCACAGTACCGACTCTCTTCGTACCTGTGCTGCTGATGTGGCCATTGCTGAGCATTGCGTGTTGCAGACGGGATCCGTCGCGTTGGTGCACTTGCACGAGCCGCACGCCGCAGACGCAGACAGCTGCGCGCATGGGAAGTACGAATGTTACAACCACGCTGCATGCGCGAAACAACATAAACAACACTCTCAGACTCGCGACTCACCTGCAAGAGGGTCTGAAAGCCCACATAAGGCAGTGCAGGGCACTTGACCGTGCACTTGTTCGTGTCCAACGCAGACGGCACCTGCACATCACCACCCACGTCAATTACGTGTACACGCCGCGCGCGCACACCGACTTCACTCCCACATAACAACACAAAACATCTATCCCACACTCACAATGAGGTCTCCCGCCTCGGTGCACGTGGTAACGTTGGTTGCGTTAGCTGATGGCCCAGGTGCAGGTGAGGATGATTGCGTTTGCAGCAGTTTCCTGCGTTGGCTCCCTGGTGATGGCGCGGGTGCGGGTGTCGTGGATAGAGATGGTGGTGTGGGTGGCGGAGAGGCGGCGGTGTAGTTGGCGGTGACGGTGAGCATGACTTGCAAGCCGTTGTTTCCGGTGATGAGGAGAGGGGCGCTCGTGACGGGCTGGCCGGAGGGGAGGTTGAGAGCGATCAAGCCGTTGCGGACGAGGGTGACGGTCAGGTCCTGAGTGCTCCCCTGAAGAAAAACGACAGTGCAAGTTAGACATGAGCACTTTGCAGATAGCAAAGCAACACACACACTCAATCGCACACGTCCACATGTGCATATGCATGTGTGCGCACACCGATACACACACACACATGCGCACACGTACCCCCACGCGCACACACACGCCCACGTAGACACACGCACGCGCATACACATGGAAACGTGCACGCTCACATGCGCGGTGGCACATACGCACACGCACACGTGCACGCACGGCCGCCACATCCACTCACCGCGGGCACGGATCTTCCCGACGCCGTGGATGACACGGGCGTGATCTGTATCCACGCATGGGTCAGCAAGTACTGCTGCGCCGTCGGATCCAATTGCCACGTGAGCGGCTGTCCCCCGTTGTTCACGATCCTCACACTCACTCGCACATCCCCGCTCCCCCCGCCAAACACCGCTCCCGACACGTTGAGAGCGGGAACGGGTATCCCGACGTTGGGGTCGAGCAGCATCAGGCCGGGTGTGGTGGAGGAGGGAGGAGGGGGGGGAGGGAGGATGAAAGGGGGAGGAGGGGGAGGGGTAGGAGGGGAGTCCCAGGAGACCTTCTGGGAGGACATGCAGGATTGGATGGCGGCCTGGGAGAGAGAGAGAGAGTGGGTGTTATGTGTGTGGGCGCTGGATGGCGTGCGCGTGTGCAAGTATGTGTATGTGTGCGCACGCACGTGGACATTTGCACANAGAGAGAGAGAGAGAGAGAGAGAGAGAGAGAGAGAGAGAGAGAGAGAGAGAGAGAGAGAGAGAGAGAGAGAGAGAGAGAGAGAGAGAGAGAGAGAGAGAGAGAGAGAGAGAGAGAGAGAGAGAGAGAGAGAGAGAGAGAGAGAGAGAGAGAGAGAGAGAGAGAGAGAGAGAGAGAGAGAGAGAGAGAGAGAGAGAGAGAGAGAGAGAGAGAGAGAGAGAGAGAGAGAGAGAGAGAGAGAGAGAGAGAGAGAGAGAGAGAGAGAGAGAAACCTGCATGTAGGGTCTGCATCCCTGCACGAGTGCAGCCAGTTGCGGTGCGGCAATGTTGGGTATGAGGTCCAGCGCGTACCCATCCTGCGAGTAGCTCGCATACGTTCCCGGTTGCCACAAGAACGACGAGGACCCTAACGCACTCGCGGTCTGATACATGAACGGCAACGTATTGTTCGCGAGACTACTCCTATCCCCAAACGGACTCTTGTCCTTGTTCCCCCACGTATACGGCGCATAACACGCCTGTTGCTGCCCGTACGCGGCTCTCAACCACTTGGGCACCTTACACTCCTCCCTCACACTTCTCAACTGTCTCACCCTCATCGCCCCCATCACGCGGCCCTGACCCAACACGCGCAGGCGGGACACGTCGCCCAACAGGTCCCCGGCGTAGTCTGACTGGGGGTAGGCCAAGCCAGGGGAGGAAGAGGAACCGATGTATGTCCCTGACAACCATGACCAGAAGGAGGAGGGGTCTGTGACTGAAGAGGTGGAGGAGCCGTACACGTCTGCGAGGGGGGGTGAGGGGGTAAAGGACATGTGGACATATGTACACATGGACACAAGTTTATATCACTCGCTGGCACTTACTCTGGGCTTGGCTGGTCAGGTAGTACTGAATCGTGCCGGGTTTTGATGCGAAGGAAACTGTCAACAAACAGGTGTGTGACGTCAATGAGAACGTATGTCCAGGCGACAAAAAGTAAACACACATTTTGCACAAATTCAGTGAGTGTGCACTACCCAAAGAGAGTGCACAGGCACAATCACTACGAGTGAGTGTGCACTAAGCCCCTCTGCATTTGCTTGGCTGCTGTGAATCCGAGTGAAATGGCCCACCTACATTGGATCCAAAGCAACTACTGATAGAAGCAATAAGGTCACGGAGAGGTGAGGGCGGTGTCACCACCAAGTGATTGTCACGCAGCGCATGTTGTACAGGCATAACACAAGCATATCTTCTTCCGTTACCAAACACACGAGCAGCGTCGGCCACATCGTTGTTAATGTTGCTGTTGTTGATTATGACAGTAGCCATATATGTAGCAGTCATAACGTCTTGTCGCGAGTGTTCAGCAGCAGTCACGACTGACATATGTACCATTCCGTGCAGGGATGGCTGACGGTTGATACGATCAAGCAAGCTGATCTAACCTGATCTGTGACGACTCAATGACTCAACCTCATTGATCAGTGAAGCCAATAACCAATTATCAACTAGACGAGCAGCGCTTAAAACGACTTGAACAACCACAACACAGTCGCACAATCGACTGAAGAGCATCAAGCATGCATCGATCTTATATAGCGCGTGTTGTGAATCATGTGGGTGCTAACCCTCACCGAATGAGAAGACTCCCACAAAGAACATGTACAGGGCAAAGTCCCTGACTTTGGGGCTCTCTCTCCACCCCCTCCACGCCGTTCCCGCCAGCCTCTTCGCGCGCTGGCCCCGACTAGCGGGTGGGGCCTCCGCGTCCAGCTCCAGGCCGGCGACGCCATTGACGACAGAAGCCTTGCCAGACTCGTTGATGACTACGCCTTTCTTACCGACGCCTACACCCACACCGCCGCCGCTGCTACCCTTGCCACTAACACTAACACTATCCTTGCCACCCGCCCCCAGGAGCTTCTTACTCCCTCCGCCTTCTTTCTCGTCCTTATCCCCCTGCTCCCCCGTCGCCTTCTCCATCACCTCCTTTAAGCCCCTCCTCCTCCTCCTGCGCCGCCGCCGCCGCCGCCGTGGTCTGGCCTGGCCCGGCCCGGCAGCCTCGGCCTGATCAGCCCGGACTATTTTCACTCTTGATGCCAAACCAGATCCACAGAACCCTAACAGTCACGTGAGGTCGAACGAGATCGAACTTGATAGGCACGTGACAGGTGACAGCGTCAGGCCAGGCCAAAACGGCCTGGTCTGGCCTGGCCTGGCCTGGGCGGCGAGACGGCGAGGAGAGAGTGGTATGGCGGCGTCTGAGCGTCAGGCCTACGACTCTCTGCGTAAGGGCAACGACCTCCTGCGTGCCGAGATCCGTCTCCTCGAGTCCAACCTCCAGGCCAGGAGCGCCACCTCGACCGCCTCGGTGCACCCAACTGAAGAGGCGGCGGCGGAGGAGCACTCTGGGCGAAGCGGTACTAGCGTAGGAGGAGGAGGAGGGGGGAAGAGAACGCCTGCGGGGCAGCAAGCTAATGGCAAAGGCGCACAAGGCGCCAACAACAATAACCCCAGCAATGGCAAAGTGAGTCCCTGTGTGTATGTATGTGGGCGCGCCGCCGCGTGTGGGCTACACGTGTGTTGCAAACTCCGAGCAATGTGGTCTGGACAGGTCGAATGCATGATGACGCACGTGTAGCATAGCCGACAGATCGTTGACTCATCACAACGTGATACACAGGTTGAAGCTGAGCCAAAGAGGGTTGAGCGTGCGCTCACAGTGGACGAGAAGTACGAGATTGCATCCACGCAGATAGACTCCCTCAAAGTAAGGAAGTATGCCATTTCATCAGAGACATGTCTTGTCAACCATTGCCAATGTACGTGCCAATAACACAATCCCCTCTTGTTGTTTAGGATGCCATAGAGCGTGCGAGGTCGGAGGAGACACGGCTGATGGATGAGCTACGTGCGGGGATCGAGGGCGCGGAGCTCCGCATAGCCGACACCCGACGCGATCACTACGAGTTCAAGTACACACAAACAAAAACAACATCAACAACCTTGCATACTGCATGCGCGTACGCGCATACAGAGACACAAACACGTACACACACATGCGCGTATGCGCGTATGCGCGCCGCACGCATGCACGCACTGGGCAGCCCATGCCTACTGACTGCACACACCCACATTGACACGGATGTGTGCAGGCGCGACATGTTGGGCGCGGGCGACGGCGTGACGTGCGTCCGCCGTCCCCCTCCCGTCCTCGCCGAGAAGCTCTCCCGTTGGCTCGACGATCGCTCCCACTCCAAAGAAGCCCTCGTCGACAAACTGAAGGTCAAATGCTCCACCCTCAAATCCAAATGCACAAAGCTCGAAGCCGCACTAGCCCAAAAGGAAGAAGTCGGCGAAGTGTTACACGCCATCGACTTCGACCAGTTGACTATCGAAAACCAACAGTTTCTGGAGAAGATCGAAGAGAGAAACAACGAGTTGTTGAGGTTGAAGCTCACGTCGGCGAGGACGGCGGCGGCGTTGGCGAGGTTGAGGAAGAAGTTGGGTATGCTGGCGAGGACGAGGGCGATGCTGGCGCAGGAGGCGGAGGTGAGGAAGGGGGCGATTGAGAAGTTTGAGATTGAGTTGGCGCCGGTGATGGCGGCGAAGATGACGGAAGAGAAGGCGGTCAGGGCGCTGAGGTCGCAGGCGGAAGAGAGCGAACTACCTCAGGTGTGTTGAGTAATGGTGTGGTGGATTGCAGCACGCACGCACGCACGCCCCCACCCACCCACCCACCCCCACCCCA